>WAAF01017323.1:459051-692726 GCA_013400475.1 Tricholaema leucomelas
CTCCCCCTTTCTTTCTCTCCCCCTTTCTTTCTCTCCCCCTTTCTTTCTCTCCCCCTTTCTTTCTCTCCCTCTTCCCCAGCTAAATCTTTTCCAGCAGGCAGCATAGAAATATTTCAAATGCTGCTCGCAAATTGCTTTTTGATTTAGGTGGTGTTAAGAACAGGAGTTCAATCAGCCCTGATTATTACTAGTCATTTATTTGGGTTTTTTTTTTTAATTGTGTTTTTTGAAGGTCAGGCATACTTAGAAACATCTAAAACCTGCTGCAGTTTCTTCCCCAAACAAACTTTGCTTGTCTGGTAGAGATAGCATTTTTGTTTGTTTGTTTTAGATTTGGTTATGAAATACTGCTGAATTAAACTGTTAATCTGAGCTTGAACAAGATTTTCAGTCTGGGAGGTTTGTGGCTAACTGGTATAGAAAGCCAAGTTGAAATTGATCACTAGGGTTACACTGGGAGGCTGATGATGGTTATGAAGGAGGTCATTGAAGCCCCATCCCTGGAGGTCTTTAAGGCCAGGCTGGATGGGGCTCTGAGCAATGTGATCTAGTGTGAGGTGTCCTTGCCCGTGGCAGGGGGTTTGGAGCTAGATGATCCTTGAGGTCCCTTCCAGCCCCGACAGTTTTTTAAGAGAGAAACCCAAGAACTTACCCAGCTAGACTAATACTGGCTCTGTGTGCAGTATCTTTTCATTCTTGACTGGTTAGATGATGTTTCCTTGCTGGAGCAATTACGCATTCATCTCCCCGGGGCCCCATGTCCTCATGTAAGTGTTAATACACATTCTTTCCTAAGCAATTGTGGGGTGGTGTGTCAGCTCCACTGCCATCTCAGGGAAGGTAGATAACAATGAGGAGGAGGAGGCTGCTTTCTAATTGTAAGTGGTGCTTAAGATATAAACAATATTGGGAGATTTGCTTTTTAAAAACCCCATGTTCATAGCTGCCTCTGCTTTAGCAGAAGGTTGGGCTGTATGATCTCCTTACAAAACTTTGCTGAATTACACTGGTAATCTGAATGTCTTCCAATCTGATTCGCAACCAGTGATCCTATGGACCTATTTGAGGTGGCAGTGGATAAACTACATAGAATGTCAGTAGAAAATTGCTCGGTAGAAGTTCATTGTCTGCTTCTCTCTTGCCGTGGCTGTGCTTTCACAAAGAGCCACAGGATTTTGGAAATAGCAGATTAGTTAGTCATTCTCAGGCTTTATCTCCATATTTTCTTTGCTCTTTTCTGATATCAGATACTGTAAGAGACAATAGTTTGGTCGCTGGTAAACTGAACCACCTGCCAAGCTGTGCTTTAAAGTCAAACTGTTGCTTTTACAAAGATGAAAGGTGTGTCGTCCCCCCCGAAAAAAACAATACTGTCACACAAAACCACAGGAACTTTCAAAACAGCAGACAGACAGCAGGGTGCCTCCTAAGCATCCCTGCTTACACAGCCACCATTGTGACAGCAGCAATTATACTGCATCAGGTATTGTTGCTACTCCTGTGCCTGTTGTCGCTTCTAAAAAGATGACTATTCGTTATATTGCCTCCCTGCAAGACATTATGGAGTCGCTTGGCATTTTGAGCAAGAAAGCCTGTTTTCTAAAGCATAGATCACTTGAAAGAAAGAAAAAACAGCCAATCAACTCGATGTCTTTAAGTGGCACAGGATGTTCGTGGCATAAATAGCAGCTCACTTTGCTGCCCGTGTTGCCACTGGAAGAGTGCTGTGAGTATATGAGACATGCAGGAGATCGTAAGAGAAGCAGGTAAAGGTATGGAAAAAGTCTTTGTCACTAGTTCTAGTGTTAAAATATTTTTCTATCCATTACAGAGACCTCTTCCAGTCCTTCACCCCGGAGATCATCTAGTCCATACTCCCTACCTAAAGCAAGGTTACCCAGAGCAGGTTGCACAGGATCACACCCAGGTTTAGAAAATCTTAGAATCATAGAATCAACCAGGCTGGAAGAGATCTCCAAGATCATCCAGTCCAACCTAGCACCCAGCCCTATCCAATCAACTAGACCATGGCACTAAGTGCCTCATCCAGTCTTTTCCTGAACACCCTCAGGGACAGTGACTCCACCACCTCCCTGGGCAGCCCATTCCAATGCCAATCACTCTCTCTGTGAAGAACTTCCTCCTAACATCCAGCCTATGCTTCCCCTGGCACAACTTGCTACTGTGTCCCCTTGTTCTATTGCTGGTTGCCTGGGAGAAGAGATCTTGAGAGAAGGAGACTCCACCACCTGTCTGGGCAGCCTGTTCCAGTGCACTGGCACCCTCAAAGGAAAGATATTTGTCCTCATGATCAGACAGAGCCTCCTGTGTTCCAGTGTGTACCTGTTGCTGCTTGTCCTGTCATTGAGCATCACTGAAGAGCCTGCCCCCTGTCCTTTAGATATTGATAAGCACTGATAAGATCCCATCTTAGTCTTCTCTAGGCTTGTGGTAGTTTGAGGGATCCTAGGCCTCCCTTAAGAAAACCATAGGGACAGAGACCCATCCCAGAGGGATGGACCTGGTCATCCCAGGATCTTGTAATACTGTTGTTCTATTCCATTGTCCAGTGTTACAGCTTATCAGGCAGTGCCTGGCTGGTACCCTTCCCCTCCTCCTCCTCCCTGCCTTCCCTCCCTTCACTTCTCTCCAAGAACAGTGCACATTCGTTCTTACCTCATGGGGAGTTGGGGAGATGGCTCCCAGCTGGCAGGGAACTGTGAGCTGTGTCATGCGGCCTGCTGAGGCCTTGTAGGCCTAAGCTGGGGAGGGCAGTTTTGGCCTACACTCAGGCCGACTGAGCGTGGAAGGTGTGGAGGACTCTAGAAGGCCTGTTTGGGCCTAATGGATCTTGGTCTGATGGATGTGGCCTAGTTTGTACTTATTCTACCTGATAGCCTTTCGTATATATGCTCCTGTAAATAGAAGCTCCCTTCGAACTTCCAACCAGTGTGCAGCA
The DNA here is from genome assembly GCA_013400475.1 of Tricholaema leucomelas. Lineage (NCBI taxonomy): Eukaryota > Metazoa > Chordata > Aves > Piciformes > Lybiidae > Tricholaema lacrymosa > Tricholaema leucomelas. Next base: position 462,011 of record WAAF01017323.1, read on the forward strand.
TCCTCATTCTTACTCTTCAGAAGGGGCAAGAGTCATTTCTGTCCTCCAGTCCTGGGCGACTCATGGCCTCAAACTGGCACAAGGCTAAACAGCCCCAGGTCTCTTAGCCTTTCCTCATCAGAGAGACGCTCCATTCCCCTCTACTAGTGTCTGCTGGACTCTTGAATACTGTGTTCAGTTTTGGGCTGCCCAGTTTAAGAGGGACAGGGATCTGCTGGAGAGGGTCCAGCAAAGGGCTGTGAGGACGATTAGGGGACTGGAGGGTATGGCTTATGAGGGGAGGCTGAGGGACCTGGGGCTGTTTAGTCTGGAGGAGAGAAGACTGAGAGGGGATTTAATCAATGTTTATAAATATCTGAGGGCTGGGGGGCAGGAAGGGGGGGACAGGCTCTGCTCACTTGCTCCCTGGGATAGGATAAGGAGCAATAGATGTAAGCTGCAGCACAGGAGGTTCCATCTCAACCCAAGTGGGAACTTCTTTACTGTAAGGGTCACAGCACTGGAACAGGCCCCCCAGAGAGGTTGTGGAGCCTCCTTCTCTGGAGACTTTCAAGACCTGTCTGGGTGCATTTCTCTGTGATCTGTGCTAGATTGTGCGGTCCTGCTCTGGCAGGGGAGTTGGACTCACAGGATCACAGGATGTTAGGGGTTGGAAGGGACCTAAGGAGATCATTGAGTCCAACCCCCCTGCCAGAGCAGGGCAATACTATCTAACACAGATCACAGAGGAGTGTTATAGAATGGTTTAGGTTGGAAGGGACCTCAAGGATCATCCAGCTCCAACCCCCTGCCATAGGCAGGGACACCTCCCACTAGAGCAGGTTGCTCTATGATCAGACTCGATGATCTCCTTGGGTCCCTTCCAACCCCTGACATCCTGTGATCCTGTGACTCTCTCTAGTAGTTCTCTCTTTAGCTGAGGAGCCTAGAACTTGTCACAGTACTCCATATGTGGCCTCATTAGGGCAAAGCAGAAGAGGAGAAACCTCCCTTGACCAAACTCTTCTTATTGCATCCCAGGATACCACTGGCCTTCTTGCCATGAGGTTGTGCTGCTGGCTCACGGTGAACTTGTCCGCCAGCACTCCAAGGTCCTCTGTGAAGCTGCTTTCTAGCAGGCCAACCCCTAACTTGTACTGGTACAATTATGCAGAGTTCCAACTCCTGTCCCTACACCACTGTGGTTTTTTTCAATCACTTCTTAAAGCTTTTAATAAGAAATGCTCGCTTAGGTTCATTGAATAATTTCAACAAAGAGGGGGAAAAAAATCCATTGAAAAGTTGACTCAAAGGCTGTGAAGTAATATTGTGCTATTTAGGTGCCTCTGTCCTATTTTTGGTCTCACCATATATTTACAGAAATTTGGAACACAGAAAGAGCTTTGCTAAAAGGATTTGGTTTGTAGGAACTTGAAGATTGCTCTTCATTATACCCCTTGTCACTGTTCATTGAGGAACAGAAGCCTGGAATGGGAGTATCTGCTGTTCTGGCCTCTCTCAGGAGCTCTGTGTTGTGCAGACCTCCTGTTAAGTAATATCTTGTGTCTGTCAGATTTAATTACAAGCATTTTCAGAGCACTGGAATGGAATAGCTAGTGAAAAGTCTCCACTGCAAAACTAATCTCTGCCACTCATGTTTCATTGTGATGTGAATTTGACACAGTGAGAGACAAATAGTATTAGAAATCGTGCTTGGTGAGTAGGACTGGTTTCTTTCCATCAGTTTTAACACAATACAGACTCTTCTAGGTTCTAAAAGGAATAAAAAAGATTGCGCAGGACAGGCAAAATAGTTGTTTCTCTCAAAGCCAAGGGAAATATGGTTTGTGTTCACCACCTTGGTTCTGAATGCACTTTGTTTCTCACATCAGCTGTCCAGTTTAGATTCCTATAGCATTTATTAGTATGAAAGCTGGGGAGGCTTCCCAGGGAAGTGGTTGAATCCTCATCCCTGAAAGGATGTAGAGGGTGTCTAGATGGTGTGCTGAGGAGCATGGTTTAGTGGTAATCTGGCAGTAGTGGGTAAACATTTGGATTTAAAGATCTTACAGGTCCCTTCCAACCAAAACAATTCTATGATTCTGAATGTTGTTTTGAACCCTCTGAGGGCTTTAGGTGTTTCATGGGATGGTATGTTAGATGTTATGTGAATTCCTGCTGCCCCTTGCTTTCCCACAGGAAAATGCTCCCACGTGAATCCCAGTTTGAGCATGCCTTGCATTACAAGACCAGGTCTCAGACAATCTCAGTTTGTCTGGGTGAAATTATGCTCTGCTAATTGCTCCTCGAAGCATATAAGGCAATATGCAAGATAAGGTGCATGGGTTTTGTCAGCTTGTTGTTGAGGTCTGGTACAATGGCTTCATTTTTAGTTCTTCAACTACTGTTTTTTCCTGCTTTGTTGAAACTTCCTCTCAGTTAAAGTAGATTGTGCAAATGAACTAAATCCAAGGCACGGGACTGCATCTGGCATTTGCTACAGCAGTCTAAGTGCTGCAGGCTGGAGATGTTTCTCTGGCTCTGGCCCTGAGACAAGGAGGGAAGAGGGACTGTAGGACTAGTCCAAGTCAGAAGAGTGTAAGCACATTTTTCACTAGCAGCATGCCACACAGTGCTCTGCTTGCCTGATAGCGACCGCAGGGGAAAATTCCACCTTATCAATTTGTTCAAAATGTCTTTCCCACCGCAGAGTAGGAGACAGCACTCGGAGGCACAGGCAGGGAGGGCAGGAGTGCTTTCTGAGGGAACTGGGAAACTCCAAACCCCAGCGATTAAGCCAAACAAACCAGAAACTCCTAAGAGGCATCACTGCCTCCAGAAGGAAGTGCATTTTTCTGTCGGCTTAATGACCAGATCAGCCTCATTTCCCCTGTGACTGCTTTGTTTGGGTTTTTCCTTTTCCAGCTGGTGACAACAGCGCACTCATGGAACGGTGTCCTGCGCTGTTTCCATTCCTTCAGCTCTTGGAAGGAGCTCGTACTGTGTGGACTCAAATGGCCATTCATAGACCCATGTGCTTCTTTCTCTAGATGTTTAGATGATGCCTTCCCCAAGGAGGAAGTCACTGCAGCTGTATGTTCAGTGGAACATACTTTTACAGTGAGTGTTTAGACATGTCACTAGGGACAGAACCTGGGGGATGCCTCTGAACAGCACTGGCATTGTCACTACACATGTCACTGCATGACCAATGGGTTACTGCTTTCTCCCTTATAAGGGATGATCATATCTAAAGCAAGCATAAGTGAGCCTTTCCCACAGTCTGGCCTTGTTGGCCACTTGAGGTTTGGGGTTTTTTTCTTTCTTTCCCCTTTGCCCAGTGTTTTTCTGCTGTTCTTCTCTAACACTGCAGATCATTTATCAAATAGCCAGTAATGGCTGAACAGAGGCCCATCATAGCAGACATCTGCCACATTTTGTTAGCAACAAATATGCTGTGGCTAGTAAATATGTTTGTAATAAGGGAGTGTTACACAGAACTATCAGCTCCAGTATTTGCCATAAATTCAAGCTGTACTTCAACATACATTTTTAAAACACTATCTTTCATCTGAAATAGTTGAGGTGACTTTTCTCAGCCTGCCTTGTTTTGGTTGGGATTTTATTTCTACAGCCTTTGATTTGACACTTAGGTCAAAGTTCAGCTCTAAATTTGTGTCAGTGTTAGAGCTGTCACTCAGGATGACTAAGCAGACTGACCAGGAGCACAAATGTGAAAGAAAATTTGAAAGTCAAACTTTAACACAATATAGAACGTGCTGGGTATTTGTCTTCTCTTTATAAAATCACAGAATGGCAGAGACTGGAAGAAACATCTGAGGATCATCCAGTCCAATTCCTACTGTTAAATCAGGGTCACCTGGAGCAGGAGCAGGTTACTCAGGACTGCATCCAGGCAGGTTTGGAATCACTCTAGAGAAGGAGACTCCACAACCTCTTTGAGCAGCTTGTTTCAGTGCTCTGACACCCTTACAGGAAATATTTGTTCTCCTTATTTTTTATGTAGAATTTCCTGTGTTCCATTTTGTGCCCATTGTCCCTTGTCCTGTTGCTGGGCACCACTGAAAAGAGCCTGGCCCTATCCTCTTGATCTCCACCCTTCAGATATTGATAAGCATTGAGAAGATGCCCTCTCAGTCTTCTCCAGGCTAAACGGGACCAAATCTCTCAGCATTTCTTCATAAACAGGATGCTCCAGTTCAGTCATCATCTATGCAGTCCCCAGGTGGACTCTGCAGTAGCTGGCTGTCTCTTCTGAAGTGAGGAGCCCAGAACTGCACACAATACTCCAGTTGTGGCCTCACTAGGCCAAAGTAGAAAGAGTTGAAGAACATCTCTTGACTTGCTGGCCACACTCCTGTTAATGCACAGCAGGGCACCATTGCCCTTCTTGGCTGATGGTTAATTTGTCCACCAGGATTCCCAGGTCCTTGTCTGCAGCACTGTTTTCCAGCAGGTCAATTCCAAATCTGTCCTAGTATGGGTGGTTGTTCCTTCCTAGGTGTAGGTTACTACATTAGCCCATGAACTTCATTGGATTCCTCTCTGCCCAGCTCTCCAGCTTGTCCGTGGCCTGCTTTGTTGATCAGAATAACATACTACTGATGGAAAATGAATGCTCTTTAGATCAGGAAATGTACAGCACACGCAATGATACCAAGTTCCACTGGTTGACAATGATGTCTGTGGTGGATCAGGAATTTCACACACACACACTTGGATTCACCAGGCTAACTCAGATGGCTTGGAAGTTAAGACAAAGCTATATTTACAACATAGCACAACTTTATAAGCATATATACACCATTTTTACAATCATATATAAGTTAAAAGTAATACAGAAATTCAGAAATCCCTCCCAGACAAGGAAATCGCCCAGGAGGACTCTCCACTAACCCCCTTCTCCCTTCCCATCCCCCTTGTCTGCGGCAGATAACTAAGCCCCTGTAAAGCTCATGTGATCAATTGCAGAGATCAGAGGTGAGATACCAGAGCCAATAGGGCATTAGAAAGAAAATATTAGATCGAGTTACACAGGGTCAGGCATAGAAGTGAGCAAGGTGAAGTCTGAAGGCAGAGAACGAGAACTTTGTTTATATTTTGACTTTTTATATCTCAGCAATCCAATGACTGATATAGACCTCATTATTATTTTCTTTTCACAGCCAATGATCTAATTTTTCTCATTAAAAATATTCCAGTTAGCCTCAAACCAGAACAATGCCTCGGTTGTTGCCTGCATTGTTGAGAGCAGAACAGCTAAATTGATTCTTCACTAGTGTGTTTTGAACTACAGGTAGGAAATAAATCCATTTATTAAGGAGGCACTTTGAAATAACTCCCATTTTCCTTTTTCCTTCCCCCCCATCTGCTTTTTTGCTGAGTTTTGAGTTCATTGCAGACCACCCATAACCTCCAAGCTCTATTTAGTTGTGTCTGTGTTCCCTGTGATTTCCAGCTATTTCATCTTCAAATCATTGCTTTCCCCAGCCAGGAGGAGTAGCCATTTTGTGTTCTCCCCTAAACAGTCATTCATTCAAACTGGCATTTGTGTCTTTGAGAAGCTGCACTGGCAAGGTTGTAGTAGAAGTGGAAGAAAGGGAGGGGAAAAAAATGCTGAAAGAGAAAAAAACAGAGGGCTGAAGTAGCTTCTTCCCTCTTTGCAACTCATCTTTCTAAAATCAGAGCTGCATAAAAGCACCATTTAAGGTGCAATCACACAAGCACCTATTCAGCAATGCGTAAGAGTTAGTGATAGGAGCACACGGACAGAATACTCCAATGTGTGAGATTTGTTTTGCTTACACAACATAAAACCAGCTGCTTCACATAAGCACATCACTGTCTTTTAACATAACTCTCCCTCCTCAGGTTTATTTTATCTTCTATCCCTTATCACTTTTTACACTTGGGATGGGCGGAATAGGACTTTCTACATGCTTCTCAAGTTGTTCTGCTGCTTTAGTGCTGTTTCTTTGTGCCGTGACCAATCCATGCAGTCATCTCTGGAGCTTCTAAGTACTTTTGCAAAGAGACAGCAGGAAGGCAGTTGCGCATCATATTATTTTTTGCTAGATCCTACAGAAACAATGGCTATTGTTTGGCAGCTAGGGACAAGGAGGCTGCTTCAGCGATGTAATGCTTGAGAGCCTGGGGGTTGTTCCTCCGAAGGTTGAAGTATGTGTGATTCAAGGTCAAAACTATTTGGCAACATCTGTTTTAAAGGAAAGAAAGGGGGAGGAAAATAAAAGGGGGGGAGAGGGGAGAAAAGAAAAAATAATAGCCTGAGACTATGGATAAAGATAGTGCTCTGACTTTTCTTTCTTCCCTTTGCACATCTTGCCCAAGAAACCCAACTTTCTCTTTGTTCTCCCTATGATTTTGACTTAACAAAATGATGTTGATTTGCTGTGAGGTGACACAGCAGTGTGGGGTTTCCTTTGGGGTGGTTTGGATTCACAGACGGGTGAGTGAAAATTACTTCGCTTTGTGCCCGAAGTCTCCACTGATGCTTGAGGAGTAAACGCTCTTGCATCTGTGGCAAAGCCAAATGCTGCATCCTGTAATGAAATATTAATTAACGCTCTTCATAATGTTGCAGCGACCCCCAGTTGCAGCATTGTAGCTGAAATGACAGTGACATCATAATAGTGAAATAACCACATCAGCAGCTTTTCCTCGGCTCCATAGCTGCAAAGATGGGGAGAGGAGACAGCTTCCTGGGCTGGAGGCGCAGCCCCTCTCTGTGCTTAAGGGCGGCCGAGCAGCCCCGGGCGTTTGCCCTGGAGGTTCCGCGCCCGTTCTGTGCCCGCGCAGAGGGAGGCGGCGGTGGGTCCGTCCCTACCCTGCGCCGCCAGGTGGCGCTGTGGGGCCTCGGGAGCGACAGGGCAGCCCAAACCCCGCCCGCTACCTCCCCCTCCCCATGCTGGTAATTAACCAAATTGCGATTATCAAAACGTCAGGACTCAGCGAAAGTGCTGAGGCTTAGCCCATTTCTTTTCCTGGGGTATTAGAGACCAGGAATAGCAGGAGCCCCTCCCTGAAGTGTATTTCTTCCCTTTCAAAGTCAGACTTCCTGAATTCATTGCCTCAGACAATGGTCTTGGTTGGAAGGGAGCTTTGAAGATGATCTAGTCTAACCCCCCTGAACTGAGCAGGGACAGCAGGTGGAGCATGTTGCTCAAAGCCCTAAACAACCTGACCTGGAATGTTTTCCAGGAGTCTGGCATCTACCACCTCTCTGGACACCTTGAGCCAGTGTCCCACCACCTTCAGTGTTAAAAATGTCGTTCCTGTATCTAGGTTGAGTCTTCCCTCATGTGGTTTACAACCACCACCTCTTATCTGGCCACAACAGGCCCTGCTGAAATGTTTATCCTCATCTTTCTTCTAGGCCACTTTAAGTACTGAAAGGCTGCAATAAGGTTTTCTTGAAGCCTTCTCTTTCTCCATGCTGAACAACCCCCAACTCTCTCAAGCATACTCAAATGGCAGAGAGAGAAACAATCCAAGGATTGTTTTTGTGGCCTCCTCTGGACCCTCTCCAAGAGGTTCGTGTCCTTCTTGTACTGCAGACTTCAGAGCTGGCCACAGCACTGCAGGTGGGGTCTCACCAGAGCATAGCAGAGAGGCAGAATCCCCTCCGTTGACCTGCTAGTCAGGCTGCTCTGGATGCAGCCCAGGATTTAGTTTGCCTCTGGGCTGTGAGTGCCCATTGCTGGCTCATGTCCACCTTTTCATCCACCTCCTCAGGACTGCCCTCAATCCCACCATCCCCTAGACTGTATCGATACCAGGGATTTGCCCTGACCCAGGTGCCAGGACTTTGCACTTGGCCTTGCTGAACCTCCTGAGGTTCATATAAGCCCACTTCTGAAGCTTGTCTGTTTCCCTGGATGGATGTGTTCCTGCAGGTGTGTCAAGAGCACCATTCAGCTTGGTGTCATCAGCAGACTTGCTGATGGTGCACTTGATCCAAAAAAACAAACCAAAACTGTTCTGTCAGAATCTAGGAAAGCCTGACAGAAAAAAATGCTTAGGTATGGAGCTCCTCTTCTTACCTATACGTGTCCTCCTTTCCTGCTTTGCTGTTGGCACACTGTAATCACCCATCACGTCCTTGCAAGGATGCAAGCTCCTTCGGTAAGGCAAGGACATGTGCTGCCCACTCTCTTGCCTCTGCAATGGAAAGGGTGACCTCTGGCCGGGTAAGGCAGGAGCCTGGAGACAGTCACCCATCTCTGCAACACTCTGTAGGCTGGAGGTCTGAACTGATCACAGATGGACCTTTTCCTGTGTGCTGTGTCAGAGCCAGTGGATGCTGCTACCAGAGTTTTTCTAATTCTAATCATATAATGCTAGGCATTGGAAGTGACCTCTGGAGATCGTTGAGTCCAATCCCTGGATCAGGTTGCACAGGAACACATCCAAGCAGGTTTTGCAAGTCTGTAGAGAAGGAAACTGTACAACTTCTCTGAATAGTCTGTTCCAGTGCTCTATGATACTCGAAGTAAAGATGTTTCTCCTTAAGTTCTAGTGAAACCTTCTGTTTTCTAGTTTGTACCTGTAGCCCCTTGTCCTATCACTGGCCACCATTGAAGTGAGACCAGCCCCGTCCTCATGAATTCCACTCTTTAGATATTTTTATGCATGTATAAAATCCCCTTCTCAGCCTTCTATTTTCTAGGCTGAAAAGCAGCAGAAGTCTCCTGTTTCCAAACACAGAAGTGGCGACTGTCACGGATGAACTTTTAAGTGGCAGATGTGCCTTTCACCTGACAACTGGTGATGGCATCGTCGCTAGGTGGTTCCTTCAGACAAACCTGAGCAAACATCAAAATGAAAAGCAGGTATGTGTTGATATGTATTTGTAGGTTTTTGCCTCTTCTGGAGAAACGTAGTCCTCACCAACAGTGAAAACAAATTGTCCTCCTTACTCAGAGGTAGCTGTGTTACCCAGAGATAGCTCAGATGGTATTTTCTTACATGTGTGCTGTTCTCTGGTTAGTGGGGGAAATTACTCTCTGAAGGTGAAAGGAACTTAAATGTTTTGAGAGCATTTGATAGAAGGTGACATTGGAAATACCAAATATTGTTATTAAATTAGATAGCTCAGAGCTATTATTGGGCCATATCCTTGAGGTTTTACTCAGGCCCATCTCTTTACACACCAGTGTCTGGAAGTTAAACTGAAGTGTATCAATACCTGTGGGATTCCTCTTCGGAAGCATTGGACTCTTTGTAGGGTAGGGTCTCTGGAGACTTCAAAAAGGCCAAAACCTTTATTTTGGAGGTTGTTACAATGTTTGGCCTACTGTCATTGCATTTGTTTTTTTACTTGCTGTTTTTCCAAATGATTAATTCAATCACAAACTGTTCTTAGGTGTCGCTTTCTTTCGAAAGCATGACTTGATGCTGGGGTTATTCACGTGAATCCACACAGCCAATACCTCTCCCTCTGAGGTAGCCAGATAATCAGAAGGGTTACATACTAACAAAAATGAGTATGAACCCATAAATGAATACAGTTTGGGTTTTTTTTCCAGCATTTACTGAGTCACATGCCTGGGAAGTGGGTCTTAGTTTGGCTCTCATAGTGGATTCTAAGCCTACTCTTACAAATACTCCTGAGACTCTCTGGCTGATTCAGTAGCACACAATATTTAAATCTCGTGCCCTGCCAAGCGAAGGCAAGGTCTCAAATTGAATTTCAGCCTTCCTGGGCAACTATTTTAGACACTCTGGTAAAATGTAAATGTGTATTTCCTGTGTGCCAGATCCTGGCCCCTTATCCATCAAAGTAAATCTTCAGTAGTTCTGCTGAAGAGTTGGAACAATCCTAAATTATGTTATTGAGGTCAAATTGTGACCCTGAAGGTCTGGCAGAGATACAAACCAAGAAATTTGTGTGGGAAATTGAGGAGGGAATGAAGAAACATTTGCCTGTGCTTTTTATGGGAGTAAACTGTGACAAAGGTGTGAGCAAAGATGAAAGCTTCTTAAAGTGATGGATACTGTTTTCCAGCTGTTTCTGCTGGAAACAGCTCTGTGTGTGTATGGGATGAATCTTTATTTTCTGAGGATATTCCATCTCAAATAACAACCAATTTTTCCTCTACTTCTCCCAACTGTCTCTCTCTCTCCCCCTTGCTCCCTCCAAAGAAAATTGCTTAATCTTATAAAAAGAAAGTGCGGGAATAGGGTTTAGTCTGGGTAGGGTTGTTGGGTGTTTTTTTTTCCCTCCGGTGAATTTAAACCTTCATTTTATCTTTGCCAAACAAAAGTGGTAGGTCTAAATAATATTAGGTAATTGTGGTTGTCATACTCCCACTGCTGCGTGGAAAAAAAATAATTGCTGTTTTTTCACCCGTGGGTTTCAGCAGCGGTCCCTTGGTCTGACTGGAAGCCTGTTGTTTTCCTCCAGATTGAGGCTGCGTACGGTCGGGCAGCAGGAAAGGATTCCTGTGCAGCTGCACTGGGTGAGTGGGCGGGCATCTCATTCAGTAATAACATCTAATTTATACAGCCATGAAAATCTACAGCTATAAATAAACAGTTCTGACTGACTTTGTATACTTACTCAAAATCAGTGAGAGAAATAGGCTGAAAAGAGGAATCTGGTGTAAACGTTGTAACGGCCAGATCCTTGCTCAGAATGCCTCGGTAAGGCCGTCTTGAAATCACTGGGAACATGCTGGTCTGTAAATGGTGGTGCATGTTTTCTTCCTCACAGGTCTTCAGGTGCATCAGAGCAAGGAGCAAAGCAAACCTGGGATCCCAGTAATTCTATTTTAGGGGCAGGGGTTCATCATTGCTTTCACAATGCACACGTCTAGGGAGGTTTTTCTTCCCCTCTACTTTGCCCTAGTGGAATACTGTCTCCAGTTTCAGGCTCCCCAGTTCAGGAGAGATAGGGACCTGCTGGAGAGACTCCAATAGAGAGCCACGAGGATGGTTGAGGGACTTGAGCATCTCCTCTGTGAAAAGAGACTGAGAGACCTGGGGCTGTTTAGTCTGGGGAAGAGAATACTGAGAGAAAACCTGATCAATGTGTCTAAGTATCTGATGGGTAGTTGTCAAGTGGAGGGGGCCAATCACATTTTGGTGGTCCACAGCAATAAGCCAAGGAGCAATGGCTACAAACTGGAATATAAAAGATTTCACCTCAACATGAGGAGAAACTTCTTTGTAGTGAGGATGGTGGAGCACTGGAACAGGTTTCCCAGAGAAGTTGTGGAGTCTCCTTCTCTGGAGACTTTCAAAATCCACCTGGATGCATTCCTGTGTGGACAACCCTAGGGGATCCTGCCTTGGCAGGGAGCTTGGATTTGATGATGTCTGAAGGTCCCTTCCAACCTCAAATATTCTGTGATCCTGGGACTGGAAGCCAGACTCTTAGGCCAGCTTTTGGTAGGACATATCAAAGAGCAATGCCTCTTCCTTTACAAAGAAGGAACCCTGTCATGGTTCTTCTCAGACCCCTGGAGTTCAGAAGCACAGTCACCTTGCCAGATCCTGGAGGTAATCCTAGTGTAAGCAGCATCCAAAACAACACATGCTATTCTGCTCCTCTGGTTGGATGTGGAAAGAACTATCTCTCTATGCCAGGGCCAGGCTTTGTTTGGAGTTTCTGACATCTAAACCATTTGCACTGGACTATCAGTATAAAATAAAAGAATTAAAAGATATATAGAGAGAAATACCCCACACACTTGTAGAGGGAGTCTCCTGAATGTTCTCCTTTCCCCTAATTCGCTTAATCTTTTTCCTTCTATCTGCTTTTCTGAAAAATGTCCTTTGATCATCATTTTTTCAGTTAAATTCTTTCCATGTTCTCCTTTAAGTTCAAGGGAAAATGAAGGGTGGGGGTGGTGATGCTGCTTCCATTGCCCTTACAAAGTTAGGTGGAGTGTGTCATGTGGATAAACTGGGAATTACCGAATACACGCACGTCTTCCGTTGAGTTAACATAGTTTATGGTCTGGCCCTAGTGTGTTAACTTTCCAGACTAGAATTTTATCAGGTGCTTAACATGTGAGAAGAACAACCTTACGTATACACTTGTTATTTTTTATTGCCCACAGGCAGCTTACAATGTGTTTCGTTTTCACTAAGCTCCGGTGGCATTCAAAAGCTGAAAATAACACCTCGGTGAACTGCGTGCACGGTAGCTCTAAGCCAGGGGTTTTGGCAATGAAGGCATTCAAGTACTGCAACTAGCTTCAAATCCTCATTTAAATGCAAGGCTAATAACAGAGATCTTTCTTTTTCACATTGACCATTAAGGAACACTTACGCCGTTGTTGGTTTTGCCTGTTTATTGTGGTTTGAAAAGCAGATCTCCGGTGTTTTAGATGTTAACGAGATGTTGAGGCTAATAACAGAAATCAACTATATTGAGCAAGATTAGTAAACATGTGAATGGAGTGTAATTATATGGCAGGCAGCTTTATGTTAAACAGTGCTTTAAATCAACATGCTTTCTGTCAAAGCAATCATACAGTCAGTATAATTAGGTTACTTTTGCTACGAGATTAACTGAAACCAAGAAAAAGGAAGAAAGTCTTGCATTTACATTTCCTGTTAGAATGGAGGGGAGATATGATGCATATTAATATTCTAGCATGTTTCTCATTAGAAGAACTTGGCTTCGTGGTGAACTCTCTGAGCAGACATTCCTAATTACAACCCTTGTTAGCCCAATTTGTTATCTAGCTAGCTTGGAAGTCACAGCACTGTTAAAATTACCCCTCCTCTTAATTTCTTCCAGACTTTGACGAAGGGCAATCCAAACACGAGCTGTCTTGCACTCACCAGTCTTTTACAAAGCGGTGCCAAGCTCGTGGGGGAGTTCGTTTACCATTGATGGGCACATCCTCACGTACATTGTGCAAGAGATGAGAAATCTGTGTCAACAGATGAAGACAATTTTCTTATTTATAGCAGTTGTTGAGTTACCATGTAAGAGGCAAACATTTCATATTTTCCATCAGTTTTCCATATGTCTCATGACATAATGGCTTCACCAGAAGCGGCAATGCATTGGAGAAAGGATTTATCGCAGCTGCATTTATTTTCCTCTGCATCATGGCTTCAGCATCCATGGAGAGATTGTTTGGCTTGAAGAAGATGATTCACTTGCCTTTCCGCCTGTAGTCCAGTATTACTATTGAATCTCCTGTTTGGAGGCAAAGGAGGAAGGATTGTTGGATAAAAAGGCACAACAGAGAAATCCTCTCGCAGATCAAGCACGCTGTTGGGAAGAAAGTATGAGGCTGGCTCCTGCCTCCTGATTTCCCTGAGGAATCTATCCCATCTGGGAGTGGGAGTAAGCTCTGACTGTATGGTTTGGACCATCTGCTAGTGCTGAAGCACTGAAGAAGTCGAATGAGCCTGGGATGTCCCAAGCAAGTAAAAGTTTGCCTGACTACTAAGGAATGATTTCAAATCTACAATGGGCCACATCCTTTAAGAGTAATGGTACTTTGCTAGTGGGAAGAAGTATCCACCACTAAACAAAGATGGTTTTGGTTTAAGAATGTGTGAAAAGAAGCTTTAAAAATAAAGCTTGTCTGGAAGGGCAGCAGATGATTAATCCCTACAGCTAAGATGTTTGGAGCATCACATGGCTGGCCAGGACAGCACAGAATCTACTGAAGACCCACAGCTTTCTGAAGCATGATCTAGAGACCAGATGTATTGCCATGGGGCACGAAGTGTGGCAATAACCTAATATATTTGGGTACCTTGTCTCAGCCTCTCTTTTTCCCTGCTAATGATCATTTGCTTATGGAGAACCCAAGGTGCTTTCCTTTTCCATAGACCTCAGAAGCCCTGAAACACTAATTGCTGATTTTATTTATCTCCAGCTTGCAGTTGACCTAATATGGAACAAAATTCTGTCATTTCTTCCTTCCCAAATGATCCTGTAAATCTTCTATACTGACCAAACAGGTACTTGTATGATGGGCTTGGAAGAACTCCACCAACCCCTCCCCCCAGCCTATTAGACCAGAGACAGTATATTATGAAGCACCTGTTGTGCACAGCCTCCAGTGACAAGATCGTAAGCCCTGGGTTGCCAGAGCTTCCGATCTGGTCTGTCTCCAGTGAATCATCAGATAAACTTGTCAGCAAGAGCAGGGTATGTGACAGATGGTCTAGGTTTCCTTTAAATAGCTGAACTCCTCTACTCGAGGGGTAAACTGCAGCTCAGGGGAGTGACAAATATGAAGGATATAAATATGCCATCACAGGTTTGTGGCACAACTAGGATGAATGGATGAGATAAAAGTAAATATCCTATTTAGTTTGCCAACTGGGTTGCAAATCCTCTTAAATTTGAGCCCCATTCATCACTGGCAATATAGTGAAATTGTAGATATAAATATTATCTGTCCACTGAAAGAAATAGATTGAATCTCACGCTGCTTCTTAGTTTTTCAAGGCAAGAATGCCTCAGGTTGCACCAGGGGAGGTTTAGATTGGATGTTCGAAGAAACTTGTTTGTTTTTTTTTTTTTGCTGAAAGGGTTCTGAAACACTGGAACAGCCTCCCCAGGGAGGTTGTTGAATCAGCATCCCTGGAGGGTTTTAAGAGATGCAGTGCTGAGTGACATGGTTTAGCACCAGATTTGATAGAGTTAGATAGTGGTTGGACTCAGTGATCTTAAAGGTCTTTTCCAACCTCAACAATTCTATGATTTTAAATGAAGGATGTGTTGTGGAAAGGAGGCTCAGTTTAAAAGCCACTCTGGGATGCAGTACTAGCAAAAGGTGAAGCCTATGTGTGGATTAATAGTTACCTTCAGAACCAGCACTTTCACATTCATAAGCATGTAGCAGTTCAATGGTAGAATGACTTAGTATCGCACACAGGTGCCCTCTGCATCCCTTTATTTGCCACTCAGGTTTCTGTGCTCTCAAACAGCTGCTCCGAAGAATGAGAGCACTGCAAGTTCCATCGTATTCTAGGATGGTTTTTCTCACACAGATTCCTGTGCTGTCACACAGGCTGGGTTTCCCAGTAGCTGACTTCAGGGCATTAAGAGAGCTTGCTTGGTTTCACAAGCACGTGAAGACACAAACGAAACCCAGGGAAACCAAGCAGTTTCTAAAACACATTTCTGGAAAGCATGTTTAATGCAAAAGTAATGAAGAAGAGGAAAATACGTTAAAGTTGCTGCCTAACTTCAGCTCAGCCTTAGGTGAATAAATTTCAGCCACATCTTCAAAAGATATCCAAGACCTCATGGAGGTGCACGTCCATCTGTGCGTGAAGTCGCTTCACCATGAGTTCCCCATTCTTCCTGAACACAACAGCTCTTATTCTTCTCGTGCTGCCTTAGCTCCTGCTTTAGAGTACCTCTAATTCTGAATTTAATTCCGTGGTATTCCTCAGCTGTCTGCTGACCCAAGGTTTCCCTTCTGGAGGACAGGATACATTCAGGTACAGATCTCTTGGAACTGCTGCCCGCTCCACCAGCCTACCTTGCTTTCTACCCCATTTCTCTCCCAAAGGAGAGTTCCATCAGTGGGTGATGAGCACTTCCGTGGACTTGGCAGATGTCTTGTGACTGTAAAATCTCTCAAGTGGTTTGCCTGTTGTGCCTCATCACTGTTGCTGGCTATAGTTCCTGTCCACCTGCATGTCAAAGTTTTGAAATGAAGCAGCCAATAAATGTTGTTTGGATTTTTTTTTTCTCCCCAGGTGCCTTAGATGGAAGACAAATGAATCTGCTCCATCTTCAAATACTGACACCGGAGAAGAGATGTCACCTGAAATGTTCCTCTGTCTGATGTAGAGAGCTTCGATCTGAATTTCTTCTGAGGATCTGAATGTCTCACCAGGAGCAAAACCTGAGGACAATCTGCTTTGTTTTATTTTTGAGGGTTCTAGTGTTATAGGTCAAAGTAGCACAATAGCAGTTGCCTACAAGATGCTTTTGACCTATTGAGAATGGGAGAAGCTATCGTAGGGTTCATTTATGATACTTGGACCCTGCAGCCAAATTCTTGTCTGAGGTGAATTTATGGCAATGAAAGAATCAGCCCATTGTTTCCAATTATCCTCTTTGGAGTTTTGGTATTGCTCAACATTGTCTAGTACTCTAGAAACTCTGGGATTTAAAACACACACACACACACAAAAAAAGTCATTACTGGTACTATTTTCTGTGCCTCTGTGGCTGTGCAGCTGGGTTGCCTTAGTTACCACCAATCCAACTGCGCAAGGCAAAGGAGAGGCACAGGAGATAATACATTTTTAAAGGCTCCAATGCTGTATGAAACAGTTTGTCTATAAATAATAAAACAGATTTAGGATCTGGCATCTTTCAGTTGTTCTGAAAAGGGAAAACAAGGTTGTATTATTTGAGAAGTTGGATTTTCCAGCTCTCAGAAATAATCCTGAATCTTTTTGGTCATCCAGACACTTTGGAAGATGTTGGAGCTGAGTATACATGTAAAGGATGAAATGGAGTAAATGTCTCTGGATTCCTCAGCACAGGAAAAAACTGGATCTGTTTGAGTGGGTCCAGAGGAGAGCCACAAAATATCAGAAGGCTGGAACACCTCTGCTGTGAAGAAAGGCCAAGAGAGTTGGTGTTATTCAGCCTTGAGAAAAGAAGTCTCTAGAGAGACCTCACTGCAGACTTTCAGTACTTAAAGGGGGTCTATGTGACTGATTGGGACAGACTTTCTAGTAGAGCCCGTTGCAACAGGAAAACAGTGATTGTTTTAAATGAAGAGTGGATATTAGACTTTGTAAGGGAGTTTTTTTTACAGTAAGGGCAATGAAACATTGGCACCAGTGGCCAAGAGAGGTGGTGGCTGCCCCATTCCTGGAAACATTTAAGGTCAGCTTGGCTGGGGCTCTAAGCAACATGATCTAGTTGAATATGTCCCTTCTGACTGCAGAGAAGTTGGACTAGATGACCTTCAAAGGTCCCTTCTCACCCAAACCATACTATGACTTTATGATTTATGTGGCTGGTTTTAGGAAAAGTGAAGCTATAAAAGTACATGGAAGAAAGCCTGTAAGAAGCAAGCTATGCTGTAGGACAAGCTTCATTTCCAGTTTACAGAATGCAGGCTGTAAGACCAGAAAGAAACCAGCCTTGCTTTTCACGTGGAGTTATTTGTTGATCACTTCTTGTGTTTTTGAATAAACACAACTGCTCTGGGCACAAACTCAGTAAGTGGAAAAAGTTCCCCTAGAGCCTTTCCTTTTGGAGCACAGGCAGAGCTGCCTTGGCAGGTGCCACCAGCATCAGGACCATCAGGTCTAACTGTGTGCTTGCTACAGGTGTTATAGAACATGTTTCCACATGTGCCTATAGGAACCCAGTGGACAACTGCACTACTCTGAAACTCAAGCTATGCTTTTAGGGCACTGAGCAGGAAATAAGAGAGAAGGCAAAACTATCCTTCCATGTTCATTCTTTTTTGGGGGAAGTAGGAAATGGGCAGAGTGGATGAACTGGAGAGACAAAGGTCTGTCCTCTTTCACCACAGACTGATTCGCTTTATGTGTAGCTTTTGGTGGTGGTGGAGGATTTTGGTTTTGTTTGTTTGGTGATGTTTCCTCTCTGCAGGGTTATTTTAACTGCATCTTCTTCCTGACTGTAACAGGAAAGTGAGACAAGAAAGGGTAGGATGACAAAAAGTATGTGGAAGCATTTTTGCTGCACAAACAAAGGTAAGTTGGAATTGAGTCTTCATTCAGTTTGCAGCTCATTTTACTCTGGCAATGCTTAGCCAAAGATTTGTCTCAGTCAAGAATGCATTAAGACTCTGGCATGCTGTAATTTGGAATAGCTTCTTTTTGGCTGTGTTTCAATGCTTATTGGGATCTTGTTATCAGTATCAGCTTAAGGAAGTCCCATCCTTCTCTTGGGTGTAGTAGGAAGGAGTGAGCGGTGGCGAGCAAGACCTTATTGAGAAGTTGTTGCTGCCACAGCCCCCATATTATCAAATTGCAGCCTCAAATACCACAGAGCTGCAGATATTAAAGTGTAGCTTGCAGCTTCTTTTATCAGCCTATCCAGGGAATGCTGCCAACCCTGGGGGTGATGAGCTGAGGACGTACATGAAGTAGCAAGAGTCTGCACAAATACGAGGAACTGTAATGCAAAGAGAGCATCCTGCATGTGGATGAAGCCACCATGCAACTGATAAGGCCAGGATTTTGTGGCCCCTTTGAAAAATATCAAGTGCATGAAGAGGCAGGCCCACCACAGGTAGGAGACCTTCATAGACTGCAAAAGACAGATATCAGTGGAGGATATTGTGTATGCTGCATTTATATTCTCTGAGGTTAACATCATAAGAAGGACACAGAACTGTTGGAGTGAGTTCAAAGGAGGGTGACAAGGATGACTGAAAGGCTGGAACACCTCTGCTATGAGGACAGGCTCAGAGAGCTGGAATCAGCTGGAGAAGAGACAAGACGAGACAAGGCTCCAGGGGAACCTGAGAGCTGCTTTCCAGTACCTGAAGAGAACCTACAGGAAGGCTGGAGAGGGATTTTTTTATTAAGGATGTCTAACGACAGAACTAGGGAAAATCGTTTTAAGCTGAAAGAGAGTAAGTGTATAGAATCATAGGATCAACCACGTTGAAAGAGACTTCCAAGATCATCTAGTCCAACCTATCACCCAGCCCTATCCAATCAACTAGACCATGGCACTAAGTGCCTCATCCAGGCTCTTCTTGGACTTAGCAGCTATTCTTCAGTACAAGGATGGTAAGACTCTGGAATAGGTTGCCCAGAGTGGTTGTGCATATCCCCTCCCTGGAGGTAAGGCCAGACTGGATCAAGCCTTGGGCAACCTGGTCTAGTTGTCAGGTGTCTCTGTACATGGCAGGGGAGTTGATTATCCCTGAGGTCCCTTTCAACCCTTTCAAGCCATTCTATGATGCATGCTATCGCAGCTGGGGGTGATTGTCAGCCTTTCTGTGTGCACAGAAAAGAAAGCTGAGTGCTTGCATCAGTTTCTTTAGAAATCTTTTATGCTCACTTAAAAGATGTTAATTTATTTAGTGTTTATAGCTGTTCAAAACACGTACTTCTTGCTGTTAATTTGATCTCTGCTTGGCATGACCTTTTGTCCCGTTAATTATCACCTTGGAAATCAAATTACTTTAATTCTGATTATCTTCAATTATGCATCAGGCATACTCTAAGCCTGAACTGACTAATGTGCAATCAGTGATGGAAAAATCTGATATCTAGGTGGTATCAGGAATCAGATCTCATATAAAGACCTTTACTGTCTCATAGCAATGTGACCTTTGATTAGTAATAGTTACTAATAGTAACCACTATTTATATTTACATAATGTCTCTTAAACTAGAGATAGTGCAGCAAGGCTGCAGATCTGTTTTCATTTACCAGCAGCCCTCATCTCCTATCATGTTTATGCAAGAAGAGAGTTCATCCAAAATTTCCAAACACGGACATGTAGTGCAAGCAGCTTATTTGCAAAAGTATCAAGCGGTGAAGTTGGTTATTCAGCACATTTGAAAGTCAATCTTCTGCTTTTAGGGAGCTGAATATGGATAGTGAGAGACTAGCTACAGACACCCTACTCTGGCTTGACAGGCATGTGAGACTTCACAAAAAATGATCAGGCATTAAATGTTCCCTGAGAACAGAGGGAGGGTGTCTTCTTTCTTTCAGAGGTGTTTTTGCAGGTTTTTTCCTTTCATCAAAAAGCTAGTTTAAGAAATTGCAAATGTTCACATATTTGTCCTAAATAAAAGACACACATTTTCCTGACAGAAACACTTTCATCCTCAAAAACTTAATCTTGAGTGAAAAAAAGAGGAAATCACAAGGTGAAATAATAATGACAACTATAGTAATAATAATATCTCAGACCAGCCCCCCCAAAGGTGCTTCATCAGTTTTGTTCTTCCCTGTATCTGTAGACTATGTCCTCCTAAATGACTTTTTGTTTTTCTAACTACCCATGTGTCTAAGGAAATTGCCTTTCATTTTCTTTCAGTCACTACTGATTCAGGGACATGTTCTGAAAGTACCACAGAATGGTGGAGGTTAGAAGGGACCTCTGGAGATGATTCAGTTCAAACCCACTACTAAAGCAGGGTCATCCAGACAAGGTTTTCCAGGATTCCATCCAGACAGGTTTGGAATCTCTCCAGAGAAGAAGACTCTGTAACCTCTCTGAGCAGCCTGTTTCAGTGCTCCATCATCTTCAAGGTAAAGACATTTTATATTTTATTTAGAAGGAATCTTCTGTGTTCCAATTGTGCCCTTTTGATATTGCTAAGATCCTCTCTCAGTCTTCTCCAGGCTTAACATCCCCAGCTCTCTCAATCTCTCCTAACAGATGTGGTCCAGTTCCCTAATCACCTTTGTTGCCTTCATTGAACTCTTTTCTTAAAACTGGGGAGCCCAGAACTAGATACAGCATTCCAGATGTGGCCTCACCAGGGCAGAATAGAGGGTCAGAACTTCCCTCGACCTGCTGGTCACACTCTTCTTAATACATCCCAGGATACCACTGGCCTTCTTGGACATAAGGGCACATTGCTGACTTGTTGTCCACCAGGACTCTCAGGTCCTTCTCCTCAGAGCTGCTTTCTAGCAGGTCAGCCTCTAACCTTTACTGGTGCTGGGGGGTTATTCCTCTCTAGGTGCAGGACTTCGTACTTTCCCCTGTTGAACTTTTTTAGGTTCCCCTCTGCCCACCATTCCAGCTTGTGCAGGTCCTTCTCACTGGCAGCACAGCCTTGTGGTGTGCCAGCCACTCCTCCCAGTTTTGTATCATCACCAAGCTTGCTGAGGGTCCACTCCACCCAGGTACATTTCTTAGTGGTTTGTAGGGTTTTCTGAATCCTGTTTGTCTCATAGAGCTGCTGTGATGTTGTCACCCAAATACCCTGATGTCTTCCTATACATTGTCAGTAAACAATTGTCTGACAAACACAACATGATGCAGGAGTAAGAGTTGTAGCTAAAGAGATTTGTCTCCTCTGGACCCTTGTTTGAGTGTGGTTGTTCTGCTAAGAGGTGCACCTCAAGCCATATTAGAGAAACTTGGCCCAGACATTTATCTGGCAGAGCTGGAATTCTTGCTCCAATTTCATCTGTTTGTTTGGTAAATGATTTAGGATGTGGCAACCTCTATCAGACACTCGAATGCCACCCTGCAGTGTACAAGGGCCTGCTTCCTCTCCCCACCTGCCCAGGCAATTACAGGAATTAATTTTAAATTACTTCTCAAATGAATAGAAGTGAAAAACAGAACTTGGACTCACCCCATATCATACGGTTGAGGAACTCCCCGAAGTTGTAGAAAGAGACGATGACAGCAAGGCTACCAGCAAAAAAGGCTGCCAATCCAGCTGGGTTGAAGAGAGCAAAGAGAGGGTATACCCACTCTCCTGTTACAGAATAAATCCACAGCACCCTGGGCAAGGAGAAGAAATGACCTTTGGTTAGGACTATTCAGTTAGAAGAACCACTTCATGATTTCTAACTCCTGAAGGGCCACGTTATCAAAATCTTGATACAGAGAAAATTAGTTCAGTTGTTGGATACATGTCCTCAACGTTTGGGCTATTTGCTGTGAAGCACACTTGAGCCGCCGCTAAATTAGACAAGTTTCAGAGCAGGTTGAAACGCACACAATGTTCTGCTCTCACCCCAGTGGCACTGGCTATTTACAGCAATATAATCACAGCAAAATAGCAAAATGCTCAGAAATCAGGATGTGCACTTGGCTCTTCTAAGCAAAGCTTATTCAGATGAGCTCTCCCATATATGTTTGCTCTTCAATTAAACCCCCGTTTCAGCCCCTATCCAGATCTTCAGGGTCTACGGAGACTAAATGCTCTTTCTTGCTATCTCTCTAGTATGCCACTGTTGACCACTGTTTCGGGGACTGGACAGAGGTTTTCAGGAAGCAAGAGGACAAGGGCTATTCTCCAGCATAGGAGGTCTAAAAAGGAGGTGGGGAAGAGGTAGGTGGCAAACAGATGAAGCTGCTTTGTTTCCTTCTGCCAGAACCATTTGCAAAACATCCCTGGGAAAAGCAAAGGAAAAAGAAAAGGAAGAGGATGAACGTAGCTAGTTTATAGGTCTTCTTGTTTTACACTTAAGTCCTGTCTTGCTTTTTTATTTCTCTAAAAAAAAAAAGCTCCATCTCAAAAAACACTGGCACAGGTTGGTCAGAGGGGTGGCAGATACTTCATCCCTGGAAACATCCCAGGTCAGGTTGACCATGGCTCTAAGCAGCTTGATCTAGTTGAAGATGTCCATGCTCAGTACAAGGAGATTGGACTAAATAAACTTTATTAGGTCTCTTCCAACCCAAAACATTCTATGATTTTACAGTCCTCTGGTGGCATTATCATTTGCAGCTCATAAGAGTAGCTGGTAGCAAATGCCTGGACTTAAGAATAGAAAAAGATACTAAATAAAGAGGAAGTGACATTTTAATTGATTTTATATATATATGTCTATGGGAAATGTCAATAATATAAAAAATAGGGCATGTCTCCAGCACTTGTTGGATGTGCCACTCTACCTAAGGGCAGTACTCACCTAAAAAGAGACTTTGGATCCAAAGAGTCCTAAAAGATTTAATTCTTGGTTAAATCCCACTTGTGAGGAGCATGCCAACTGCTAACATGGGAATGCAATCTCAGTCTCTCTGATGGCAACCAGCCTGCCACCTTACACTGAGTGTCACTCCTCAAAGAGAAGTGACAAACAGGCTGGACTTGTGTTATGAAACTGAGGAATAGGAAAGTGATAAGGAAGGGGGGAAAGTCTGAAAATATTATTTCTCCTTTCTCTAATTAGAGAAAGAAGGGATAAGGCATAAAAACCACATCTTTGTACTTTGCCTATAAAAAGAGCTTCACTAATGCCCACCCAACAGGTGGAGTGGAGAAATGGAAGAGGTTGATAGTGGAGTTTGGGGACTGAGCATGGAAATGTTAAGTGTACAGACTAAGTGATTTCAGGTTCTTGTATCAAACAGGGCTGTGAAAACACTAAGTAATTCTTTTAGAAGCCTGCAGAAAAGGCCACAGCAAGGCCAAGCAGGAACACTAAGAGCAGGTGCTAACTGGAGCCCATGCAAATGTCAGCAGCATGTGTCCTGCACTCACAGGGCTACTAATTTCTTAGTGTGTTTCACACAGTAAACCAGAGAGAGAACCACTTTTGTCTTATATAATGTGGAACTAGATTATCCTGATGCAATGTGGCCATCTGGCCTGCCTCATAGGAAATGCTTCAACCTCAGTTTTCAAACCTACATGCATGACTGTGCTGGACTGCTGGAGCACTTTTAGTTATTGACCTGGTGGGAGCTGTGTGTTGCCAGGGTTTTTTATCTTGAAGCATACCTCCAGTTTCCTCGGCTTACTCATTCTGACTGCAGAATGGTTGGCGGTTTTGGGGTAGGCTTTTTTGGTGGTGTTGGTGTTTTTTTCGCTAGAGAATTCATAAAACGACCCTCCCAACTTGCAAATACATAGTCTCATTTCTCATGAGTAATCATCTGTAAATATACACTCAAGATTTAGGGGCTCATTATTTTGAAGATTTCATTTCACCAAATTTCAATTTTTACAAAGGTTTTACCCTGACTATCAATGACCAAGAAGCAGAGGATGTCCAGAGTTATGGAGAGGGGAGACCGAGACAACAGTCCCGAGTATAACCAGGACATGAACTGTTAGAGCAGCTCCAGCGAGGCCATGAAGATGATCAGAGGTTTGGAGCACCTCTCAGATGAAGACAGGCTGAGAGATGTGGGTGTGTTCAGCCTGGAGATGAGAAGGCTCTGGGAAGACCTTAGAGCAGCCTTCCAGTATTTGAAGGGGGCCTGCAGGACAGCTGAAGAGACTTTTTACAAAGGCATACAGTGATAGGACAAGGGGTAATAGAACCACAGAATGGTTTGGGTTGGAAAGGACCATAAAGATCATCTAGTTCCAATGTCCTTGCCATGGGCACAGACATCTCCCACTAGACCAGGCTGCTCAAGGCCACACCCAACCTGGCTTTGAACACTTCCAGTGCTGGAGCCTCCACAGCTTCTCTGTGAAACCTGTCAGTGCCTCACCACTCTCATGGGGAAGAATTTCCTCCTAATGTCTAATCTAAATCTAGCTTCTTCCACCTTGATGCTATTATCTCTTGCCCTGTCACTACATAGAATCATAGAATGGGTTGGGTTGGAAGGGACCTTAAAGATCAACTAGTTCTAACTCCCCCACCATTTGCCAGAGACACCTTCCAGTAGATGGAGTTGCTCAAGGTCTTGTCCAATCTAGTGTTGAACACCTCTATGAAGGGGGCATCTACAATCTCCTTGGGCAATCTGTTCCAGTGTCTGACCACCCTTACTGTAAAGAATTTCTTTCTAATATCCAGTCTAAATCTACCCTCCTCAAGCCTCAGTCTATTCCCTATTGTTGTACCACAACCAGCCGTTGAAAAAAAGTCCTTCCCCAGGTTTCTCATAGTCCCCCTTCAGGTACTGAAAGGTTGCTTGCTGTAAGGTATCCCCAGGGCCTTCTCTGCTCCAGGCTGAACAGACCCAGCTCCCTCAGCCTAACTGCATATGGGAGGTGCTCCAGCTCTCTGATTATCTTCGTGGCCCTCTTCTTGACCCACTCCAACAGTTCAATGTTCTTCTTTGTCAGGGTCCCCAGAACTGAACACAGCACTCCCAGTGGGTTCTTATAAGAGCAGAGTAGGAGAATCACCTCTCTTGTTCTGCTGGTCACACTTCTTTTGATGCATGGTTCTTTCAATGATGGCTTTATGAAAAGTCTCTCTCCAGCTATCCTGTATGCCCCCTTCAAATATTGGAAGGCTGCTGTAAGTTCTCCCCTGAGCCTTCTCTCCTCCAGTCTGAACAACACCAACTCTCAGCTTGTCTTCATAGAAGATGTGCTCCAGTCATCTCATCATCTTTGTGACCCTCCACAAATGGGATATGGCAAAGGACAATCCATTGTTACTTCCTCCAGTAGACTTAAAATGCCAGTTCTTCATTGTTTTCAGTGTGGTGATTTCAGGAGTGAGGCATTAGTTACTGCAACCAGAAAATGCAAGATTCATCCTTGCAAGAATTAACTAACATGCCTAACAGTTCTCTTAGCCCTGGTTTCCTGTGCCTGAAAGCCACCTCCTCTTTTTGAATATGATAGGTATTCAGAGCTCTAGTAATATTCAGAGGTCTAGTAAAGCTCTACTCAGAGGGCAGGAACCTGGTGAAAATCATCATGAGTTGCTCAGTTTCCTCTATTACCTGCCTGGCAGAGACCAGTCAGTTCTCAACTCATTGGCACTGGGGCAGATGAAGCATAGTTATGACAGTGACAGTTCAAGGAGAGGATTGCAAGACAGACTCTGTTGCTTGTGAAACATAAGGGGCCCAAATGGAGCTACTAAATCTCCAGGTTGCAGCACCATCAGTAAACAGTGTGTACTTGTCAAGATTTCAGTGCACAGGCTATAAACTGTTTCTGTTAGTTGAAAGGTGTAGGCTGTGGTTGCAGGGAACTATGACAAGGAGGCAAAATGAAAGCAGACAGGAGGTTCCTTGCTGCCCCAGGAGGACAGAAAGCAACAGTACTGAAAGCCTAATATCTTTTATCCCATTATTAGAGTCCTAGGACACAGTGTATTAGCACATTAAGGGACCACCTTCCACTCAGGACCTAGGCAGCACCATGTGACATCGGAGAAGTTACTGGGAGAGTTCAGATTTGTCGATGCTTCTGTTGGTCCTCATTCTTTGATGAGGATTCAGGTTCTGGTAAGAGCTGTGTCTGCTGTAGGGTGAAATTGCTCAGCTGATAGGGGCTAAAGGCAAAAGCATGGAACACATGACTGCAACAGTTGCCTCAGAGCTGTCGGGTCTCAAAGACAACAAACCCCAAATACTGTCAGGACAGGCAGAACAAAGCTGACATTAAGCAATTGGGTGAACCAGAACATAGAAAAGGAATTTAGGAAGTCGTAGTCATAATCCTCTTAGGCTCTGGGCTGGATTAGTATAAATGGCGCTTAACTTGGTTACCTAATGTAGCAGTGAAGTCCACTGCTCCCACAGCTACTCTAAGGGGCTTCAAGTCACAAAGCATTTCATCTGTGCAGTTTATTTTTTATTCCGGATTTTCATTTGGTGGCTGAA
Source organism: Tricholaema leucomelas (assembly GCA_013400475.1). Lineage (NCBI taxonomy): Eukaryota > Metazoa > Chordata > Aves > Piciformes > Lybiidae > Tricholaema lacrymosa > Tricholaema leucomelas. The sequence continues at coordinate 488,200 of WAAF01017323.1, forward strand.
AGGAGTCCTTAGCTGAGAGTGAGAATGGTGGGTAGGAATGTGAAGGATGGATTCCTGCATAGTCCCCATGACTCATCAGAAATCTTTGCATGGGGTAAGTGACCCCCCTGCTGACCAGTTGTTCTATATTCTTCACCCCAGGGCCAGGGTGTTTCCTGAGCTCTGGAAAGTGGTATCACAGCATGCCCTAAAACTACACGGACCCATTCTTGGGCAGAGTATCAACAAAAGACATCTTCAGAGCCGTTTGAAGTGTTGGCTGCTGCCCATAGCTGGATGCAGCAGGCAGTGCCTCCAGATTCTGGCACTGCAGCCAAGATGCGATAAGCAGGAGTAGATGCAAACCCAGCTCCAGGAGTGCGTGCCACACACAGAGAAGGTGGGCGGATGGCTATGGGCTAGGGTGGCCTGGTTAGATATAGCTTATTCTCTCAGGATCACCCTCCAACAGGTGGTACATTGCTGGAAGTGTAGGCAGCGTCCACTAGTGGAGTGGGATGTGGCAGTGGGGCAGAGGCCTCTTTGCTACCCACCAGTTTGCACCTGGCTCTGAGTATCATTTTCTAGCCAAGCTTCTAAACTCAGCCATGTGGCCCTGCCAAATACCAAAATGAATTTTACCCCCTTCTGTCTCATGACCCCCAGACCTTTGAGATTTGGTGAGTTTGCAGTGAGCAAGACAGCAAGTGGATGGTACTGATAGAAACAAAAACTGCAGCCTGTCAGAAATAACTCAAAATACCCTGAAAATTATGGCAATTTAGTCACTCATAGTTCTATAAGAGGCCTTAAAAGAGCAGAAGATAACATGTATGGTCTCAGGACCTATACTGTGTTTGAATAAACATGCTCTGCCTATGACTGGAATAGTTTCCATGGGTCACAGCTGAAAATTCAAGTGACTTCTCCACAGAACAGGCTGCTGCCTGCCATATGTCTGGGTGGGAACTTAAATCTAAGCACACCATTTTGGCCTTGTTTTACAAAGTAGAACCCTCAAAGAAAACTTTTTTAAAGTACATAATTCTTACCAACTGATATACAGGAAAGCAACAAATCCTAGTAGGATCAATCCCTTCTTCTTCGCTGGGTAACGGTGAGGTATAGCAAGGATTTCCAGGACAGCAAATGGCAATACAGCTGTGTGCTGAGGACAAAAAGAGAGTCCATTGCTGATCAGAAAGCTCAAGAGCCTGCCCATGGGCACAAAATTATGTAACAATACCGAATCTAATCATATACAAAGGAGCATATTTCATCTTTTTTTTATAGCAAGGAAGTACCCCTGCGGTAACAGTCATGGGAATGTTCCTGTTACACTGTAAAAAGTATTGTAATGAGATCTGCCTGCATAATGAGCCACATTACTCTAGAATAGGTGAGCTTTCCTTTTACATTTTACAATGCCCTTTTTTTTTGTTGTTGCAATTCTCACTAGGAAAGATACTGAATTCTATTGTTATGGGTGCTTGAAGATGTCGAAAAGTCTCCTCCTTGAACTCATTAGGCGATTGCTGGGTCGCTTTGATGTTCTTTTCAAGTCACAATTGGGTTGTCATTTTTTATTTACTCCAGTGCAATTGCAGTGTGTGGTGCTTCTCCTTGTGAGATGAAACACATGGTAGTAAATGTACAGAGGACTTCAGTTAGCTGCGATTCAGGACGATGAAGGAACTTTCAACAAGCTTAATGAAGAAGCAGTAAAAAGCTTGCTGGAGAAGCTTCTTTTCCTTGGTGTGTTTGGTTTTTTTCCTCTGTCAAAGAGTTCAAATTGTGTGTTAAGTAGCTTCAACTTCAAGGCCTTTCATGATGGTAAATGGTAAATATCTGAGCACAGAGGATTTTCAGCAAGCAGCTTGGTGGCACTGAATGCTTTGTAGTGGGGTCTGCCTCCAAGAGGGATGCTTCTCACTGTGTGGAGGTGGGGCTCAGATGTTAAACAGATAGTCTGGCGCTCTTGGGAGGGTAAAGTCTCTTCAAACCCAGACCATTCTATGATTCTATGACAGTGACTGAATCATTTCCTTGGGCAGCCTGTTCCAACTCTTTTGGTGAAGAAATCCCCTTAAATTTCCAACCAAAACCTCCCCTGGTGCAACTTGAGGCTATTTCATCTTGTCCAGTCACAGTTGGGTGGTGTGCTGTGTATCTGATAAGAAGTCTGATGTCAAAGTTTTATTACATTTATAGTAAAAGTTGCCACAAACATACATGCAATTCTTTAAACACTTGCTGAGCTACATACAGAATGCACAAAAACATTCTTTACCTATTTGTTTAAGAGGCAGACATCCATTTTTCTCTGTTGCTGCTATGTAACAGCTCAATGGGAAGTGAAGGTCTTCCTCAGGTCCCCCAGGAATTATGCTTCACACTTGGCTGTGCTGCTGCCAAAAAAAAAACCCTTCCACCTCAGTTATCATCTTCCAGAGAAAAAAGATAGAAATTTATTTGATGTTCTGGTTTCTCTCACTCATTAGCACTGAGATTTTCCTCTGTGGTGCTTCATGAAGATATTCTCCAGCTCTATAACCCACCTGGTCTCAGTGTATCAGTAGTAGTAATTCCAGGATTCATTCAAATAGAAAAAAAAGTCTTTGGTTCACAAAGTTTCATATGTAATCCCTGTAACGGTCTTTTAGTCAGAAATCTCTGTGAATGTTAAATACATACAAGTCAGCAGTGTGACACTGCTTTACTAGAAAAGAATGTTATGACTTTCTGGTATGATATTAACAGGAATACTGTGTGTAAGAAAGACCTGGAAAGGAACTGTGTGGCTCGACTTGAATTAATAATGTTTTGGCTGTCTCTGATTTAGGACACTCCATTTTGATAACTCGGAGCATATCCAGAAAAAGACAGTACAAACAGCAAGAAAGTATGACAGAAAATCACTCCACAGGCAGGTGTAGAAATCAGGACTGAACGGGTTGTTTCATCTGGAGAAAAAAGAACAGAGATTTCAAGGGCTCAAGAGGCTGATACAGTGATGACTGCAATGGTCAAGTTCTCCATATCCATTTTAGGTAGGACCAAAGACAATTGCCTTAGTTTTCCTCAAGAGAGATGTAGCTGGGAAATACTTAGCAACGATAAGCAGAGAAACAACCACTGAGGGGATAGATACCCTTGGCCTTCTTAGACACAATGACACATCGCTGGCTCATGGTGAACTTGTTATCCACCAGGACTCTCAGGTCCTTCTCCACAGAGCTACTTTCCAGCAGGTCAACTCCTAGCCTCTACTGGCATAAGGGCTTGTTCCTCCCTCGGTGCAGGAATCTACTCTTGCCCGTGTTGAACTCCATGTAATTCCTATCCATCCAGCTTTCCTGTCTGGGTCTCACTGAATGGCAGCACAGCCTTGTGGAAAGTCAGCTGCTCCTCTCAACAGTTTCGTATCCTCAGCAAACTTGCTGAGGGTACACTCTGTCCCTTCATCCAGGCCATCCACTTTGACCACTAACTGTTAAAATCGCAGTGGGATTTCCACAGAATACCCACAAATGTTTAGGAGGGCAGATGCAGACACCAGTCAGTTTGAGGGTGGCAGAGCACTGGAACAGGCTGCCCAGAGAGGTTGTGGAGTCTCTGTCTTTGGATGTAATCAAAACCTCTTGGGCATTTTCCTGGGTTATTTACTCTAGGTGATCCTGAGGGTTGGACTAGACAAACTCCAGAGGGCCTATGATTCTGTGATTGTGTGGGTGGCTACAGGGCACAAAGCCTGCCCTTAGTCTGCGACACACAGTTGGCTTTCCAAACAATTTCCTTCTCACAGCCGATAGACGTTGACTTTGGCAACATCGTTAATGATACAGCATATATCATAGTTAATCATATCTGCTGAAAGGCTTTAAAGACTTCTCATATCCTCTCAAAAAAAAAAAGGAAGAAGAAAGTATTTTCTCATTTATTTTTACCATAGGTCTCTAGTGCATAGTCATTAAATAGACTTTCAACCCTATTTAGCTGTTCTTCATATCCTTAAAGTGACATTTATCTGGAGAGTGTGGTATTTGTATGGGGCCAAAGTCAAACATTCAGTTTTGCCTCTTGCCTTAAAGGAAGCTTAACAATGAAGCTCAGATTGACACAGATCAAAACATTGGCAAAAATTGCTGGAAACAGTGACTCATTTTTTATTTCAATTAACAGTTTCTCAGTTTCACATATAAACAGTGAAACTGTCAAAAATAATTATCATAGAGGGAGGAAAAAACCCCAAACCTATTTCACTCCAAGGTGAGGAAAAATGGCTGAAACAATAGCTGTGTGTACACAAGCTATCAATGAACCCAGCTGAACCACAGAGCTTTTATCTTCTCTTGGCAGATATCCTCTCAGTACTTACTCCTATGTTCTTTGAAATACTAATATATTTACTTGTCTAATAACCTCTACTAGCTGAGGAAAGCTTTCAGCTCACAGGTTTTTGTAACAACAGAAGTCTTTAAATGGCTTTTGTTTATTTATTTGCGCAGGGGAAATACAAAGGCATTCAAGATTATCCTAGATATTTTGTGAACTAATCACACCTACAATCTGAATTCTGTTTCTAAACATTTGGTTTTAAAATCCTCTGTAGCTCTTCTTGGCACTTAACAATGACTTTTAACTTGGGATTGGTTTCTTTCAATTTTTTTTCCCCCTGAGAAATTCAGGTGAATCTGAACTAGTTATATAATAGCAATGTTCTTTGTGTTGCTCATAAACTCTGGCATATGAATACAGGAGGAGAAAGGTTTCAGATAAAGTTCAGCATATGTTTAAGAAATATTGGCACGTTAACTCGTCTCCTGTGGAGATGACATTATAACATTCCTCTGCTTCTTTATTTTTTGTTCCTTACCCCGTGTTGTATGTTTCCCAGGATACATTTCAGGTTCATGAGTTTTGAACTGAGATAGTCTTCTCTGCATATTATTTCCACTATTTGGTGAGACCACATAGAACTTTTACTTCTCGTCTATGTTATCCTGAGTAATTTGTGTATTTGTTCAATGTTAGATCCTCATTTTGCTGTATTTAAGTATATACAGCAATTTAAGTAAAAGCAAGTATACAGAATGTAAGTTAAAACAAATTTCTGAGGGCTGGGAGACAGGGTTGGGTAGAGTTTGTGCTCAGCTGCAGGCTCCAGCCTAGTCTGAGTTTTAAGGCCATGAATAATCTCCCTAGAGCTGCTGAGATCACTCATATGTGTTGTAGTTTGACTCAGTTTGACCCCGTTTGACTCCAGAGTGAAGGAAATGATGCCTCAGCTGACCATAGCTGTTTGTTTCTGATTTGTCTTTACCCTCCGTGTCTGCTTTCCATTAACATATTAGACTTTAGCAAACAGTTACCGCTGGCCAAACTAAACTCCACTGGGCACGGTTGGACACCATCAAGTACTTTGGAAAAACTGCCTGTGTTTCTCCTTTCAGACAAATTCCCTGCAGAGCTTGTGTGCTGACAATCACCCACGGCTGATACTCAGACTCCTATCTTCTTCATCAGTATGTTACTGCAAAGAAAAAGTAAAAAAACACTTTGGTGCTGTCTTAGGAAGCTCATGAAACCAGCGTTCATTAGTTGACCCTTGAGGTATTTACTCGGTTATTCAGCTCTTTGTTGGGAGACGTCCTCTTGTCTATGGAAATTTCCTTGGGTTGGATGTTTTCAAAAACATTTTCAGCCTATGTTATCCGAGCATAATAAAACTAAGTGGTTTCCTGTCGCCATAACCTCTACTCAGTTTCGTGCTTCTTTTGATTTTCTGAACCTCTGTATGCTCTCTTCTTTCTTGGCTTCACTTTGGAACAAAATTCTTCAGATTTGTTGTTGCTGTTGTTTGGTTTTGCTATGATACTGCCTTCATTCAAATGCCTCCTTCAAAATTTTCTGTTGTAATCTGTACTTATACATTTTCCTCCCTCTCTTAACCTGTATTTTTCAGGATGGGGAGGGCCCAAGCATTATTGTTCCTTTTATTTCTTTAACTATATTGCCAGCTTTATTTTGAAAATGAATTCTCTCTTAGAGTTACCAGCTGTCTTTTACATGCTCATCTCTCAGTGCATTTTCAGGGAGCCACAGATGTATTTTGTGGATGGAGCGTGACACACAAGGTATCATAGAATGATAGAACAGTTTCAGTTGGAAGGGACATTTAAACATCATCTAGTTCCAAGCCCCCTGCGGTCAGCAGGGACTTCTTCAGCTACAGCAGGTTTCTCATAGCCCTCTCCTACCTGACATGGAACCTGACCATCCGGAGACAGGTCACCTACCACCTCTCTTGGCAACCTTTGATATTGAATCACTGCCCTCAGTAAAACACTTCTTCCTTATACCTAGTTGGAATCTCTCCTCTCTTAGTTTAAAACCATTACCCCCTGAACTGTTACAGAGCAGGGCAGGAAGCTGTTGCTCAGTTGAACTCCAGAGTCCTCTTCTCTGAACTGTCACCTACTATCTGTTCCTGCTCTTTCCATGTTGGTCCACGCTCATCTAAAAAGCAACATTCTTCCCCCTCTACTTCTAAGGCTTGTAGATAGTTCAGGAGCATTATGGTGAAAAATGGATAAAAACATCAGACTTTGTATGATCAAAAGTAAAACAGCTTCAAAGATAGGATTTCCTGCATGCACACATGTTTTTGGAAGAAAGGCCCTGGTTGAATATCTCATTGCTCACTAGCACATGTTTTGTCTCCGTGTTGATGCCAGAATTTTAATTGCCATTTTTCCCTGACATTAGATATGTAGTCTAAGAAACCGATGTTGTGCTGCAGCTGGAAGCTGACACGAGTCTGAAGTGACACATCCTTCAGTGTGGAATATCTGTCTCCAGCTGTTCCTTTGCAGGGTGGGTTAGGGAGCCTGCACCTGTGCACGCCAGGGTAGCAGCAGCCAGGGAGGATCCCCTGCCGTAACATTTGTCTGTGAAACACATACTTTCTCCCTGAGGAAATGAGCTTATGTCAACAAAAGTGGAAACTTAAAATAATTAAAAAAAAAAAAAAAGCATATGTAGTGCTGGGAAAAGCAAAGCATCTTTGCTCTTAAATGTGTAGGGTGATTAATTTCATCTGCCATATCCCTCATGAACACTTTCTCCTTCTTAGCCAAAAGCTGAATGTAATTGGAAGCCTATGAATGTTCATAGTTGCCAGACAGCTTAAAATTGAGATACTGTGAAATGCAAACAAATGGAAATGTTTCTTTCTTGTGTAAACATGCAAGAATTACTAAGCATTAAATATCAATTGCAATGAAAATCATTTAAGATGGTCAAATATGAACCTGAGGTGATTTTTATGTACACATCTGGAGAAGGAGGCCAGTTATAGTGCCTTGGCTAAGTGGGTTCTGTTCCACACACTAATTTTTGTTGGTTAGCATTGCAGCAGTTTTCCTAGAATAGCTGTAGGAATATATAATCTTTCACACAGATGCCCTCATATAGTAGTAATGGCAATGTGTATTCATGTAACTTATTTTCTATTCCAGATGGAGATAAATCATACTGATTCAAAATGACGTTTCTCTTCACAGATTCACAGCATGGTAAGAGTTGGAAGAGACCTCTGGAGATCATCTAGTCCAAGTTCCTTGCTAAAAGCAGGGTCACCTAGAGCAAGTTATCCAGGGTTATGTCCAGGTGGGTTTTGAGTCTCCAGAATAAGACTTTGCAGTCTCTCTAGGCAGGCTGTCTCAGTGCTCTGGCACCTGCATGGTTTTTACATTCAGATACTGATTACCTACACTGAGGTAAATCCAGAGATGCTTGAGAGGCTCAGGCCACGTGGGGTCTGTTGCCATCTTTGCCAAAAGTCTGCCAGGTAAGTATTTTTACTTCTGTGCCTCCATTTGCCAGTCCTCCTCTTTTCTTGTTAGTTATTGAGTTTACAAGGTTCCCAGAACATGCAGAATTCATAACTATGTGCCAGTAAATTACCCAGGACACCAAATTGCTGATTTTTGTCAAGATGAGATGCTTAGCAGGGCTACAGAATAAATTAGGAAAAGAGAAGGCTAAACTAAACATAGCTGTAGGCTGAAAATAAAGAAAATTTGTGTTTTTACAAGAACTGTGCCTTGCCGACTGCAAATACAAAACTCCTTTACAAAACGGCAGTTGTAGCATTACTGGTTTTGTGAACACATCTGGTCAATGTCGATGTGCATCTTTGCTCTTGTTGTAGATTAAATGTTTGAGTGATCTCTTCTGACTCACCATCACCCCTCTCTGTTTAGTATTCAATTCTGTCAGCCCCTTCAAAATGTTGTGTTGCCCTGTCCTGCCATTAATTTGAATAAAACATGCATATGATTTAATCCAAGCTGTCTCCAGTTGTTAGTCACCTTCTGAGAGTATCCAGGTGTTGTTTGAAAAGAGATGGCTGGAAAAGAAATACAAAATGTGACTTGACAAATTGGCCAGTGGATCTTTTGTCTTGGATATCTTCCACTTCAAAAATCTTGTTCAGAGAAGATAATTGTGCTTGAGATGTAAGTAAGGGGTTTTGTTGTTTTTTTTGTCCATGAAGCTCAAAGCTGTATATGAGGTTCAACAAGGCCAAGTGCTGGGTTCTACACTTGGTCATGACAACTTCATACACTACTACAAGCTTAGAGATGAGTAGCTGGAAAGCTCCCCAGCAGAAAAGACCCTGGGACTGTTGGTCAACAGTTGGCTAAATACAAGGCAGCAGTGTGCCCAGGTGGCGAAGAATGCAACAGCATCTTGGCTTGTACAAGACACAGTGTGGCCAGCAGGACTAGGGCAGTGATCATCCCCTGTACTTGGCACTGCTTAGGCCACACCCCAAATACAGGGCCACTCACTGTAAGGAGGATATTGAGGTGCTGGAGCATGTTCCAAGAAGGGCAACAAAGCTGCTGAAGGGTTTAGAGAACAAATCTTATGCGGAGAGGCTGAGGAAATTCCAGTTGTTTAGTCTGAAGAACGCAAGCATGAGGGAAGATCATCTTGCTCTCTACAACTACCTGAAAGAGGTGGTAGCAAGACAAGGGTTGATCTCTCAAGTAAGAAATTAGAAGATAAGTGGAAACAGCCTCAAGTTGCACCAGGGGAGGTTTTGGTTGGATTTTAAGAAAAAATTCTTTCCCTGAAGGATTGTCAAGTCCTGAAACAGGCTGCTGAGGGAAGTGATGGAGTTGCTATCCTTGAAAGGATTTAAAAGCCATGTAGATGTGGTGCTGAGGGACATGATTCAGTGGTAACCTGGAATTGCTGGGTTAGCAATTGGACTTGATGATCTTAAAGGTCTTATCTAACCAAAATGATTCTATGAGGATTGTAAAGCATAATTATCCCAGACAAACAGAAGTGGAAACGGAGGTGATGCCTTTGCATTAAACTCAGTAGAAAGGCAGAGACAAACCCAGGTAGTTTGGAGTATTTAGCATCCTTCAAATACCAGCAAGATTCTTTCCCGCATTAGACATCCTTTCTGCAAACCAGAAAACGTTTCTGCTGAGTGCAAAAACATGCCTAAAATGTAACACTCTCTGTATGACTCTGGGCTACCAGGTGGGCAATGACACTTCCCCACCTTAAGAGCAGTAAATGTGAGAAAAATAAATGGCTAACTCATTCTTGCAAGGAAGGTGCTGCAGCATCACTGCAAACTCAAGGAGCTCGGGATTTGTGAAGTGCTTTTGCATGATGATCTTTCAGGTTCATTCTTCAGTTACATAGTAACATATGCTTTCCCTATTTACAACATTAAAATAGACTAAGACAAAAAATATATACTCCCACTGTGAATGATATGGCACTGACGTCTACCACTGATACACCGATGTCTTTTTCCACCAAAGCCAGATAGATGCTGCCTCAATCTGCCATCAAATGTCTGTAATCTCAGAGCCATAAAGTATAGCAATGTGCAAAGCAATGATCCCAAAGAAAGAGCATCTGCTTGGCAATCACCACTTGGAGACTGTCCCTTAAAGTGTTGGTAGCTCCCTGGATCTTCCTAGTGTTCTCAGCAGATATTTTGACTTGGAAGGATGAAATGCCTCAGCTGAGCCTGAAGGCACCTGTTGGAAGGTGTCCCAAAACATGGGATTCTCATTAGCAAGGATCAGTCTGCACTGCTGGTGGATGTTTTTACGCTCGATAGCGATTGGAACAAAAACTTCCCACCCAGGAACTGTCAAGCAGAAGATGTCTGCAGAGTATTAAGAGCTTTAGAAATAAAATACTAGGTTGCGATAGCAGTTTGCTTTATGTGAATTTTCCCTCTCGTCAAAATAATTTTGAGGAAGAATTGTTTTCCTTTTTTAACACCTGTTTTTGACATTTCTGAAATGGAAAAGCTTTTTGTTGTTGTCAGAATGACTCTGTTATGAAATGTAAATGTTGGCAGGCTGAGAAAGAAGTTATAACTAATATGTTTGAGGGATTCCTGCAAAGAGTTCTTGCACATGAAATCAAAATGTGTGTTCTAGTACCTCTCAACCTTCTCCTGTCATAAACAAACATGAAAATGGAAAAGGCAAATTCTCAGCTGTGCACTGGGATTAAAGCCAGCAGTGAAGCCCATCTCCTCTCGGCTCCACCCTGTACCCTCCCCTTCCCCAGCACCTCGACTGTTGTGACAGTTTTAAACTCCAGTCAGTTGCCCATACCAAATAGCACACCTGAAACCAGCATGACGCTGAGGACACAAGGTATCTTTCTTTTTGGTGGACAACGGATTTGAGAAAGGATGGTGCCCTTTTGCATCTGTGCAAAGGTTTGGAGACGATGGAGACGAATTGGTGGGCAGAGAGCAGGCGATGAGGTTAAAAGTGCATGATGGCTGCAATTATCACTCCAAGCATCATTAATACTGATATGCCTCTGTGTGTTTGGATTCTAGGCACACACATCTGAATAGTCCTGACTAAATCAAGTGGCTTCACAAAACCTTCAGCAAGTGTCCTCAGGCAGCAACCCCAAAGCCTCCCATGTTCGCCTTCCACACACATCAGGAACTGCTGCAGTGGATTGCAAAGTGTTGTACTTAAGAAGTGAAGTCTGGAGAGAAATGAGTCTTCTGTGCAATTATTTCATACTTGTTGGCTTCTCTGATTCAGTCTAGTGCTGAACCTCTCCCTTCTCTCCCCCTTTCCATTACTCTCACGAGGCCTCCTTGACCTTACAATCCACCCACGGTTTCCATGTTACTGTCAGCCTCTTTACACTTGACTGATGAGAAATATGTGATTATTCCACATGTCATAAAAACAAGCAGAGCAAATGAAGGAGAAATCTGGAAAGTATTTATAGAAAATCTGTAAACAATCATTGCAATTCAGCTATTCAAAGCTGCACACACATTAGCTTATTAGCTGTAGAGCTGTCAGATGTTCTTTGGTCCTTCCACCTCTTTTAAACATTAAGAAATGCTTTGTTATACTCCCAGCCATATTTTTGTATTTCATAGGCTTCTGTTTGCAGAAACAATTTATTTTTTGAGCTACTATAACTCAGGTTTTTTTTCCCCTTACAACTATAGAACATTTCACTGACTTCAGAGATTTGACAAGCACTGATTCACTGTGTGCTAAAAGGCTTCTTGAGATGTGCTGCTTCAAGCACATGCATCTGTTTGCTGCTTACAGCTCAACAGCAGATTCAAAGAGGTGAGAAACCAAAAACGTTTCTGGAAATGGACACAATGAAATGGTGGAACATGTGTTGCAATATCTCTTTTCTCTGCAAGAGGCAGAGGTGTTTCTTACTCACCATAGCATGATTTAACCAGAGTGGGATGACTCCATCGAGGCTTTTGGGGTAAACCAGCTCTCGATTGTAGGTATACAGTGTCCAAAAGGATATGCACACAAACTGGAACCAAAACACAAAATGAAAGACATTTCAAAATTAAAGACATCTCAAATTTGAAGATAAACATATTGGATAGAATTTGGCTACTGCTTTCATTTCTGAGAAGGCAGAACGCCTCCTCCATAAAAAATGATGACACTGCCAGATAACTTGCATATCTCACGTATTACAACATAAAGGAATCTACTCTGAGGTTCAGTGTTCTGTGTTGATATTGTGAGTAAAACCTCCTTTATAGCCTGCCAACACTGATATTTTCTGAGGAACACTAGATTAAATTAAAATTTCTTATTTTCTGTGGCTTGTTTTGTTTTTTTCCCTTGCAGATGAGATCTCTCAATGGCCCGGGAGTTTTCCTCAAAGGACTGGCTGTAAAGACACAGCACTTGGTCTGCTCAGATCTCAGCAAGACAATTCACATAAAACTTACCCTTCTCTTCACAGTTTCTACAATAATTCCCAAACTGGTGCAGTCTGCATCCAATTTTTTTTCCCTATAGAGAAGGATTTACAGTGGGAGAACCTAACTGGAGGAAATGTTCACTATCAGTTATCTGGAAACTGATTAGCATTTTCTGGCCTAGCTTTGTATTTGGGAACACTTTATGCTCAGCATTGGAAATCAGGAGTATGAGATGCTGGAAGAATGACACTACCTATGCCTCTGTCCTGCGGGCACAGTGAGGATGCCTGAGGGGGATATGACAGCAGCATCGTGAACCCTGCTGTGCAGGGAAGGTAAATTAGCCAGTGTGTCTCGGTCCCTCGCAGAACTTTTTTGTGAGCCAGCAGCCTGAGCTGCTTGTGGACCTGATTTAAACAGCACTTTTCAGCCCTTTGAGATTCAGAGGTGGCTGCAGGTTTTACTCAAAGTGGTTCCTACATGTCTAAGTAACCCCTGGGTTCCTGTCCAACCCACAGCACCACATAAACAGCATTTTGATCAACAACATTGTCTATGACAGAGTAGGTGAGCCATGGTGAATCTGATGTTGGCTATGACTCCAATTACTGCCTTTGCTTTCTCTTCAGTGTCATGCTGGAGTCAGACAAGATCACAGAATCCTAGAATGGGTTGGGTTGGAAGGGACTTTTAAAGATTATCTAGTCCAACCCCCTTGCACTGAGCATGGACATCAACAAGACTAGGTCACTCCGATCCCTGTCCCAACCTGACCTGGAATGTTTTCAGAGATGGAGCATCTAATGCCTCTAGCCAACCTGTGCCACTGTTTCACCACCTTCAGCATAGTCAGCATCTTTCTTTAAAATAGTCTAAATCTCCTCTCTTTTAGTTGAAAATAATCACCCCTTGTAGTGTCAAATTAGGCCCTACTGAAAAGTCTCATCTTTCTTATACGCTCCCTTTAAGTACTGAAATGTTGCAATAAGGTCTCTCTTGGAGCTTTCTCTTCCCTATGCTGAACAACCTCAAGAGATTTTTCTGCCTCTTAGGTACCCTCTCATGTCCTCCTGGCCTGTGCTGCCCTTTAGAGAAATAACCCTAAGTCGATAAATCCATGGCTATTTGGACTGTGAGATTAACTGAGAGGTTACACCTCAGGCACCCTCTGGGGTCAATCTGTGATTGCTTGGAGACAGCAACCCTAAAGTTTGTGCAAGTCTTTGCTTTCAGCCGTAACAGACTCAGCACTGGTTCTTCTTTGAGACAGTTCAAACACATTTTCAAATGGTAGCAGAAAGCCTTCATTTCCCATCTCTGTACATCTTATGCTATGCACCTCATATCACTTAGGCAAACATTATTTTTAGGTACCGAGGTTACTTACTGTGGACACTGGGAAGGCCAGGACACTGAAAAGAAGGTCTCTGCTGGAAATTACGCGCTTAGCACATCGCAGTTTCTTAATTAGTCTCAACACATCAGCCAGGAAGGACACCCCATAGAAGACAGCCTGCAAAACCTAAAGTAATTACAACTAATGAGGGAAACTCATCCAGTTTTAATTAGCATGTTCCTCAGTTCTTACTCTTCAGGGAGCTGGTGTACTCGTGAGCTGCAAGCCTGCATGAGGGGAAATAGCTGTTGGCGAAATCTTTTTTACTAACTGAAACTGATTAAATAAAGTTGCTGCAGAGATACCTTTAACAGTATCTCGTTTAACAGACTAAACAGAGATGTGTGATGTGATTCAGATGGGGGAGGTGGAAGGACATGTTGAAAGCCAGCTCCTTCACACTCCCTATATTAACGGTTATGTTCAATGTATCTGAGCAGAAGCAGGAGAGAACACGATATACAGGAAAAGTTTCCTGTAAAGTAGTTGCTAGGGAGTTCTCCCACCATTTAGCCAACACAGGGCCTGCTTTCCAGGGACTCACGGTGTCAAGCAACAAATGTTCTACCCTGAGAAAAAGGTGCAAAAATTATCAAACCCACAACCTCTTTTGCTGGAACTCAGAGGGATTCAGGGAAGGATATCAAGTGCTTAGTAGAGACCCAAACTTTCCTAAGGTCAACTGAATAAATGAAACCACTCAAAGCTACGGAGTTTTGGAGTTGCAGGTGCATGTCCCATTTGGTTTGGTTTGATCTTTCTTTAAATCTGTTACAAATAATGAGGGTGAGGTTGACTGGGGAGGGTGCTAGGAGGATTTGGTAAAGAATTAGGTAAGTGCACAGCAACAAAACAGAAATCCACAAATTGTGTATCAAACTGTCCAATATTGTGGTTTAAGCCAACATCTCTTTCCTGAGTACTTTGTTTTCTCTCCTAACGCTGCACAGCAGATGAAGCTGAACCAGATTTGTCAGACACGTAAAGGCAAAGCCTTGCAGAAAAATACTTCTGCCTTGCACTTAATGCTGAGTCTAGTTCTGCTCTGTTAACTTACAGAAGTTAACAGAACAGCCTCTTCTTTTCAAGGCTAGGTCATCCCAGAGTGCTACAATATGGGAAATGCAGTCCACTGAAAACTAGTGGTGCTTAAATGGAAAAAGGCTGTCACAGCTTTCAGGATGAGATCTCTTTTGCCATGATCTTACTCTGAATCAGACACTTATTTGTAGCAAATCATCTGAAGTGGTGGCCAGTTGCTTCATCAGTTGCTGAAGGAGCCGAGAAGGGTGGTGCCTGGGAGGGGACAAAATTGGTGCAATGCTTTTCCATCAGAAATTCCTTTATTATCAAAATATATGAGGGATGAAGTGAGCTATGATTTCACCTAGCCAGAGATTCTGCAAGCTTCAGTCTCCAGAGATTAAGTCTTCCTAGGATGGAAAATGACCATAGTTAGCATAGCCGGTGTCCTTGCAGTTCTCTGCAACTACCCCCCACACATTCTGTGGCTTCCCAGCAAAGGAAAAAGGTATATACTTCTTCTTCTGTTCTTCCTGCAGTATAGATGGTCGCCAGAGTAAACTACAGCCAGCAGTCACCACTGGAGTGTCCCTGCTCTCTGCACACACCCACAGTGGTGGGGGTAGTGAGGTGTTAATGCAGGCTGGGTGGTAAGCCCAGAGTCACCCAGGATGAGGTTTTAGGAAGTCATGCACCGCACAGTTCAGCTGCAAATCCTCGTGTTTCGTCTCAGAGCATGCAGTGAAGAGTCACATTTTTATATAAAACAACTCAAAACAGTTTCATCAAAACCCACATGTGGTTTGGTTCAGTTCTGAGGCACTCAAATCAACTCTTTTAACTGTGACTTACTCACTCTCTCTCCATAATCACAACTAGCTTCTGTAACTGCAGGCATAAGTTCAGTCAGTTGGGATTCAGCCCTCCAAGTCATGGTTTTAGCTCAGATAATTCTATTGTGGGGCACAGCGTACTTAGACTCAAGCCCGTGTTCCACCCAAATGTCTGCCCAAGTCCTCGGCCCCACCAGGACAGCAGAATTAAGCTGAAGAGCTAAGAAAAGCACAGTAATAAACAGAAGCTCTTGTTACACCCTGTAAAGCCAGCAGTAACTTTCTGTAAAAAGCATGAAAAATGAACATGAGGGTGGTGACAGTCTAGTGACACATGGTGACTAATTGCCAATAAAGCAATTAGGGAGAGGCCTGGTTCCCAGAGGATGGGGCTATTATTATCTTGTTCATGGTCAGCCTTACATAAATCATGGGACATGGATAGGCTGCTTCTCCCCCTTCTTCAAAATTAACTAACACAAACATTTCTGAAAAGAAACAGTTCCAAAACAGCCACATTCTCAGCCTGGTAAATTTTCTGATATGTCCAAGGGAAGCTGATGTTATCTTCTGTGTGGAAATTGCTTATCTGAATGTGTAACCTGACCTCTTTCCGTGGCTGAACATGGAGAGGAAAAAACTCAGAAGTCTGAACTTAAGTTTCAGAAGCTTGCTTTTGCACTGCTCACAGCTCTACCCTTGTCCATCACAGGGTTGAAAGGGGTTTCAGTTAGTTTGTGGTTGCTCTCCATTTCTAGGAGCAGTGGAAGAACACACAAGACATGGTCAAGCCAGAAAACTGAGCCTAGTTAGAACCATTCCTAGTAATGCTCGGCCTGGGCTGGTTCACCGCCAGTAGACCCAAAGTGAAGCTCCAAATCTGTGCTCCTCCAGGCTTACTGCTCTAAGAGGTGCCTCCAGATCTCACAGCCCCTCACTAGTGGGAAAACGCTGACACAAAAAGGAAAAAAAACCAAACCAAACCAAAATTGACATGAAAACAGCAAATTATTCCAGATGTCCTGCGAATTTCAGTGCTGGCGCTTACAGATCCATGGCAGAGGAATATAAATCCACTGGCTGTAAATAAAGAGGATCCCCTAAAGTATTCCCATATGAACAGAAGGAAGACTGGAAGCATTCAGAAAGCTAACGATAAGCCTGTAAAGGAAAATGTGGATATGATTATCCCTGCTAGAGAGATGCTGCTTTCCTCTCTTGAGAGCCTGTGGAGCTCTGTGGCTCTGGGTGCTGCAGAAATGCTTCATTTGATCAGATCGATTTTCCAAACGGAGAGTCGCAGTGACAAAGACAAACCTGATTTTTTATCTGCTGTAGTGATTAAAGAGGTGTTTCTGTTTAACCAACCTGACATGATTTACTTTCACATATAGGATCTAGCCATACGTGTATGTTGAAATTTCCAACTAGTACAAATAAATCGGGGTCCAAGCTCTGCCCTTAAAGAGGGGGAGATAAAGCCAATATTTTGAGCAGGCTATTAGACATAACAATCAACTTTTAGCGTAGACACGGGATAGTGACTGGAAAATACACACACTAAATACTGGGTCTATTTTGCAAGAAATAAATCATAGCTTTCAGGAGAATTGAGAGGTTTTTCAGTTCTCAGACAAAAGCATAAGGAATAAAATGGGGTACAAACTGAATAAAACAGGACAGAACGGAACAAAACAGGACAGGAACACAATTCATACTTTTGTTTAAGGTGCAGTGTGTTCGTTACGCAATGATTTACTAATAGACGGACAGCAGGGAGCAGATTTTTATGAGCTCAGGTATTTCAGGCAATTAATGATTCAGCTTGTGCTGTTCTGTGTCACAGACAGATAAATATAAAGCTGTTTTATCTGTCATTTCTGCTTGTTCAATAATCGGTCAATGAACTCCTTCGATACAAGTTCCACTTATATATTTTTTTCCTTTCTGAATTTTGATTGCCATGACCATTAACTAGATAAATGAATCTGAAGTAAGGTCAGAGCTGTAGCTCTCTTGAGAGAGCCACGTGACTAGCGAGGAATTGACTGAGATGCTAAAAGAGGGTCATATCTAGAAGAAATTCTTCCAGCATCCCTCTAGCAGAGCTCAGAGTCAATCTGCATTTCCATGCTCAGAAAATGTCACGTTTCCCAGTATTGCCATTTAGAATCAGAGTGAGCTGGCCATAGCTGCTTTCCACAGAAGGCCACATTTAAATGCAACTCTGAAGAGGAATTTTGTTTGGAAAATTTCCAAGTATTTCAGCCATCCAGTGCCAGGAACCAGGCAACTGCAGTCTGTCAAGAGACAGGCAGAAGAGCTTAACAAGCAGCCTTCATATATAGCTCTGGGGAAGCCTCCATGGCACAATCCAGCCCACCAAGCAGCTCCACTGAACAAGCACATGCAACCCCGTGGGTTATGACTGCTGTCCTTCCCCAGCATCCCAATGCAATTCATGGGATCACAGAATGCTAGGAATTGGAAGTGACCTCTGCAGATCATCTAGTCCAACCTCCCTACCAATGCAGGTATGCCTAGATTGTGCTGCACAGGAACAGATTCAGTTTTTTAAGGTCTCCGGAGAAGGAGACTCCACAACCTCTTTGGGCAGCCTGTTCCAGTGCTCTAGCATCCTCAAAGAAATTACACTTTGAGTTCAAGAGAAACCTCCTGTGTTCTAGTTTGCACCCACTGCTCATTGTTCTATCACTGGCCACCACTAAAAATGCCCAGCCTCATCCTCATGAGCTCCACCACTTAGATATTTATATGCATTTATAAGGTCCCCTTTCAGTCTTTTTTTTTCCAGGCTACAGATCCTCAGGTCTCTCAGCCTTTCCTTGTAAGAGAGATGCTCCTGTCCCCTAATTATTTTGTGGCCCTCCACAGGACTCTCTCCAGTAGACCTCTCTGTCCCTCTTGAGCTGAGGAGCCCAGAAGTGGATGCAATACTCCAGCTATGGCCTCACCAGGGCAGTGTAGAGAGGGTTCTAGAAGAACCTCCCTCCATCTGTTGGCCACAGTCTTCTTAACACACTTCAGAATACCATTGGCCTTCTTGGTCACAATGCCACAGTGCTGGCTCATGGTGAACTTCCTGTCCATCAGGACTCGCAGGTCCTTCTCTGCAGGGCTGCTTTCCAGCAGATCAATTCCAAACAACTGATGTATGGAATTATTACTCCCCATTCATGGGACTCCTTCCAAAGGTGCGGAAATGTAATGCCTCAGGTGTATACCTGATGGATGTCTGTATTCTTGTTTCTTGATGTCCCTCAGCAGCAAGAAGGAGCACCTTAATGCCAAACCATGGGACTACTCTTTCAGGTCTTGTGGAGCCCCATAGGGAGCTCCATGGTCCCCTCGGCCATACTGTCTTCCCAGAATCACAGGCTCACACGATGTTAGGGGTTGGAAAGGATTCAAGTCCAACCCCCCTGTCAGAGCAGGACAATGCTATCTAACACAGATCACAGAGGAACACATCCAAATAGGCCTTTAAAGTCTCCAGAGAAGGAGATTCCCACAACCTCTATGGGAAGTCTATTCCAGTGTTCTGTGACCCTTACAGTAAAGAAGTTCCCCCTTGTGTTGAGGCAGAGCCTCCTGTGCTGCAATTTACACCCATTGCTCCTTGTCTTATCACAGGGAGCAAGTGAGAAGAGCCGAGCCTGTCCCCCTCCTCCTGGCCAGCCCTCAGATACTTATAAACATTTATCAAATCCCCTCTAAGTCTTCTCCAGACTAAACAGCCCCAGGTCCCTCAGCCTCTCCTCATAAGCCATGCCCTCCAGTCCCCTAATCATCCTTGTAGCCCTCCACTGGACCCTCTCCAGTAGATCCCTGTCCCTCTTAAACTGGGGAGCCCAAAACTGAACACAGTATTCAAGATGAGGTCTCAGCAGGGCAGAGTAGAGAGGGAGAAGAACCTCCCTTGATCTGCTGGACACAGTCTTCCTAATACACCCCAGGATCCCACTGGCCTTCTTGGCCACAAGGGCACATTGCTGTGCCATGGTTAACTTGTTATCCACCAGGACCCCCAGGTCCCTCTCCACAGGACTGCTTTCCAGCAGGACTGCTTTCTTCTCAACCTCCTCCTTCTACAGCAGCTCAGTAAACTTTTGCCATCTGGAGATACCAACATCTGGAGATACCAACAAATGCTGTCCAGATCATTGTGAGAAGAGGATATGAGGGCATTTCTCTCTAGGCTCTTTCCCTTTTTTGGGAAGTCTTTCCTGAACAAAACCATATCTCTGTAAAAGAAGGACCACCAGCCACAAAGGAGTCATTTTGCACACCCTGCCCCATTGCCACATTTTCTGTGAGATATGGGAAGCATCTTCAGCCCAAAACAGAACGCTGTCTGATAGCACCATTTTAGTATCAGAATCAGATCAATAAGTGGTTAAATGATGGCAGACAAAGGACTGGAGAAGTGGAGCAAGGACCCCTGCTCACAGCAATTTAATGAGACTCAAGCTGTTCATTAGATCCATAAATGAGCTGGAGAAGGGACCAAAGAGTGAGGTGGTAAAGCTTTGTAAATCTTTTTCCTTTTTTTTTTTTTTCTGTCAAAGTGAAGCCTGACTGCAAAATAGCCAAAGAATCTCAGGATACTGAGCACATGAGAGATCAAATAGCAGGTGAAAATCAGTGTTGGTAAATGCAGTGTAATGTAGTTCATTAAAAAAAAAAAAAAAAGAAAAGAAAAGAAAATCAACTTCAATTAGAAATTTTTCAACAGTGAGTTCTATATGAACTACCACCACCCAGGAAAGGAATGTTTGACTCACTGTGGGTAGCTCTCCCAAACTGCCAGCTTCTTGCTCGCCAGTAATCAAAAAAGACAAATGGAGAGCTAAGAATTTTTAAGGAGAAATAAAGAAAACACCTTTAGGCCACTGTATAAATCCATGCTATGTTCACAGCTCAACCACTGCAGCCTGTCCTACTTGCCACTTCCTGAAACTAGAAAATCTACTGCAAAGGGTGACAAGGATGCTTTAATGAACGTAGCCCTTTGTGAAGAGAGATGAAAAAGGCTCGGACTTCCAGCTTGTAGAGAGTAACTGAGAGGAAAACCTGGCAGAGGTGTGTAATGAATGGCAAAGAAAAAGTGAACAGGGACAGATGATTAAATTGTAACAATAAAGAGGCGTCCACTGCAGTTGTCAGGAAACAGGTTCGCACCAACAAAATGGCTGCTCTTTCAACTTGAGGCACTCATTACCACAGGATACCCCCAGAATCACAAAACATCATGCTGGGGCTTGCAAAGGACCTCTGGAGGTTATCCAACTCCCCTGCTGAAGCAGGGTCATCCAGAAAAAGTTGTCCAGGACTGTGTCCAGGCAGGTTTGGAATCTCTCCAGAGGAGACTCCATAATCTCTCTGCGCAGCCTGGTCCAGTGCTGCAGCACCTTCGTAGGTGAGATGGATCCTTCTCTGTTCCAGTTTGTGCCCACTGCCCCTGGTCCTGTTGCTGGGCACTACCACAAGTATCAACAGGTATGTTTTTCCTTCAGATAGATGAGAGGAAAGCTCTGAGTGAGTGTTACCTACCTTGGCTTGGATTTGTTTTTTGTCCGGGTAAATCAATACGCCAACGTACAGGAAGAGCCATGGAAAGTTCATTTCGTGCTTACAGCCTTTCCCTCATCATCCACTGCTGGTCACTATGGGAATCCAAGTGATGCTTTCAATGAGTATTTCTGCATCCCAAAATACTGGAAGTTCCTTGCTTTCTCCTCTTGATGTCATGTTTTAGAGACATGTCATATACTGGGTGTTCCATCTCAATAAAATGTTGCCAGGGAATGGGAGTGCAGATGCTGTTTTGCATAAAAGTATGGATGACATTTTAATGGGTCCAGCTTTCCCAATAAAACAAAGGAGAAGAGCTAGACAAACAGTCCCTTGATGGTGACTTGGCTGGTGGGTTTAGTCTATTGATATGTCCAAGCAGGACAAACTGAATATCCTTCAGAAACTTGAATCCTGACTGTTTGATTGCTCACATCTGAGAAAAATAAATATTTTAAGTATCACAAAAAGCGTAGATGTACTGATACAAAGACAACACAGCAACAAACCATATATAAGCTATCCTGACTTCAGCAATACACGTGCCCTCATCCTTCCACAGTCAGCTTGCCCACTGAAAAGAGCACAGTGGCTTCCTGAAGCCTGAGCTGTTGTTAGCAGCCTCACGTGTCATTCACCACCTCTTGGTTGCAAATATTTAACAGTCACTTGATGCTCAAGATTATAAGGAATCCAAATTTCCTGACCTTCTGGGTGTCTCCAAAAGCCCCACTTGAAGCTCGGGGGGCAAGCTGGGACCCACTTTCACCATGAGATGTCTCCTTCTGCAGAGTAAAAGTCAAGATAAATACATGTGCTGGGCCAGACCACTCACTGGCGTTTAACTCTTATGATCACATGGAACAGAAGAAAGGCAATGGGAGATCCTTGCGATTAGTAAGTGTCCCTGAGATTTGTCCCTCGTAGCAACCCTCTCCACGCATCCAGTCTTTCCAGCCCACTGCCACAATTCACAAATGACCCTCTTGGATTGTGTAAAACATTCTGCTCCAGGGTGTCTCACGTGCTTCCACTTTGATTTCGAGCTTGTGAAAGATTAGCATATTAGGAGAAGCAGAACACATCACAGTTTACGTTCTTCTGTGTACTTTTAGGAACTGCAGTTGATAGCACTGTTAAGACATGTGATAAAGTCACAAGCACTTCTCTCAGAGGTTGGAATTTCTTTCCTTCATGCTCTCAACTGATTGTCAAACTAAACACGTACTCCGAACGGCTAAATTAGCACAATGCTATACTTTGTTCTACATTTTCTGTAATTCACAGGACATAAAAGCCTATTAAAAACAATCCAAGCAAATCTCCAAGCAGCATTACAACATGTATTGAATTCAGGGTTTGATAACATGAAGCAAACCTGCATGTTTTCGGCTGGACATACCCCACCTTTCTATTCCTCTCCTTACTGACAACTTGTCTCTTTCACATGGAGGTGGCCAGCTACAGCAGACTTTCTAAAAGTCAAGCAGCTTGCCAGTGTTCTTTCTGCATAAAACCTGTCAGTACATTTCACAGCATAAGCATGGATCTCTACTTACTTTCCTTTGGGGCACAAATCGTTAAAGGAAACAGTTTAACAGCAGCAAATACACCAGCTGCATATGTCTTGAGGCACAGATGGCAGACAAACAAACAGACATATTGGTATCACTGTACAACACGATTTGCTTACCAGATTGAGGACTGTCAAATATTTCCACTGCCCACCATAAAGGAACACTTCAGATGGCCGCTCTTCTGTGCTTACGTGTGAGATAGAATAGGCAACAAAAAAATACCAGACAAAGACAAGGCAATGGTACATTGCCACGGTAGAGATTCCCATCCTTTCGCTGACAGTAAGTGATAATCGATCCTAAAAGCTGCTTTTCCCTTAAGGTCCTTAGAGGCTATGCATGGGAAATAGCAGGGCAGGAAGGACTGCTCAGGAGCAGACTCAGGAGCAGGCTCAGGACCCGCTGCCACCTCACTCTCATCGAAAGGAACAGTCAGAAGGCTATGAACTTTGCTTCTATTTGTTTCTCTTCCTGCTGTACAGCAAGGCTGGGGGGTGGGCAAGAACAGGCTTATTGCCCAGATTTAAATGCCTCGCTCAAGATTAGGGAAGATTAGGGAAGATTAGCTGCAGAGTTACATAAGTTTTTTGGGGTGTTTGTGTTTTTTTTTTTCCAAAGGTAGGGGAAGCTTTGCTGCTGGTTTTGTGTAACAGGCTGTTGTAGTGAGTGACGACAAGCATCATCTTCCTCACTCATAGCCAAGGGTGCAGCCACATCTTTAGCTCATCTTGGGAAGACTCTGTGACTTCTTCCCTCATGTCAAATAAACGAGTGGGAAACATAACAGCCTGTGAAAGAAAAAAAAAACTTTATTTGCTAATAGGCTGTGGAGGTGGTGAGGAAGCTGAGTGGATTCACAGGCAAAGGTCCTTGGGGTTGAAAATCACTGTGAGCATTGGCACAACCACACACAGCAGGTTGGACAAACCAAGTCTCTTTGAAACCTTGGCAAAGATAGCCTTGAGTAACAAATCCTAAGAACAGAGTAGAGCATCTTGCCTACTTGCTGCTACTCACCTTCAGACAGTCCCTCTTCCCGGTTCAACGTTATCACACTATCAGGACTGGGGTACAGAAGAACCAATACTCTGCCAATGACCATAAAAATGAAGCAATCAACGAGGTTCCCATGCAAATGTTCATTTTCATCCCCTTCTGCCTCCTCAAGCCCTGGAAAACACAGAGAATTTCCTGTTCAGGCCTGAGTCTCTGTAATTTCATGCAGGACCTTGGTAAGGAGCAAGTCCCATGCCCCAGCACGTGCCCCAGCCACTCCCATGCAGGACGGTGACAGGGTGGCTCTTCTCACCCTGTGGACACTGCCCCTGTGGGCAGCACTGGGCTTCAGCCAAGCAGACTGCAGTAAAGGATCTGGGTTTTGCACCCTTCCAACTGGCCCACAGACAGCATTGAGCAATCTGTTCTGTTTTGGTTTCTTTGGGGTTTTATCTTGTTTTATTGTTTCCTTCCCCAGTATCAGATGTAAGGCTCCACATGGGATGATTTCCTGTGAACTCAGAAAGCAATGTTGTGCTGAGGCACTTCAGTATCCCTCTGTGTTTCCTTTACTTCTCCCCTAATTCAGATTACTCACACTCAGATTTCGCGGGCACTCCAATCATCACAATCCCAATGAAATAGCTCTGCCTCTCTTAGGAAGAATTAGCATGGGGATCCTATGGTGACTGGTTGAGGTTGGAGGAGAAAATCTCTTGCTAGAGGAAAGAAAAAAACCACACAAAAAGAAAAAAAAACCACATTTAAAAAGAGATTAAGAATATGTTTGTTTGGACTCTGTTGTGTCACCAGTCTTTTGCTAGAAGAAAAGAGCTTTCCGATGCCTTTAATGACTTTCTAGGGAGAGGCAGTGCTGTCCTGAGCTGCTTCAGCTACTCCTCCTCCTTAAGACTGATCCCTGGGACAAAAGGCAGGAACAAGACTTCGGCACAGAAAGGCCCTTTTTATTAGTCATCTGTGTATCAAAGGCACCGAGCGGCCAGTACTTAACCAGTTATCTTCACATCAATCTTTTTCAGGTTTTGCTCTAGTGCAACTTTTAAAAAGGGAAGGCATGTGCTTCTGCTCAGTAGGTGCCCAAATGTACGTAAATGAATGCAAATGTATGCAAAATGGCAAGGTATGTTTTTTCTTTTCGGGAAGATTTTGGCCGGTATGGCTGGGAAGGTGTCAAGTACGGTGACAGTTTTCTGATGTGGACACCTGTCCCACAGACTGAGACCATCTGCTTTGTTTTCCCATGTACCAGAAGCAAGATACATATCCTTCAGCTCAGATAAGGGATAAAGTTTGGATGTAAAAAAATAGCAGAGAAAGGATGAGTGCCAGATAGGATCTGAAGTCTAACACCCCACGGTTCCTGAAGTCTTTGCAATTTCCCTGCAGCAAGCGAATATGCTTGAAAGGTCATATCTATGCCTTCAGGTTTCTCAGAGCCATGTTCAACCTGACCTGGAATGTTTCCAGAGATGGGGCATCTACCACTTCTCTAGGCAAGCTGTGCCAATGTTTTACCACCCTCAGCATAAAAAATGCCTTCACTGTATCTATTCTGAATCTCCCTTCAGTTTAAAGCAGCCACCCTTTTCTTCCCCAGGATTAACAGCACCAACGCTCTCAGCCTGTCCTCACAGCAGAGGTGTTCCAGCCCTCTGATCATTTTTTCTGGTGGTCTGCTCTGGAACCACTCCATCACATCCATGTCTTTACTGTGCCAAAGCCTCCTGAGAAGGACTGCAGGTAGGGTTTCACCAGAATGGAGTAGAGAGGCAGAATACCCTCCCCTCAACCTGCTAGCCTTCTCTCCATCCATAAACATCTACTCACAGCTCAACAGAACAGAAAATTCAGCCACAAATTTTCTGTAGGAAGTGGAGAGAAGGAAGAAAGAAGGAGCACACTGAGGCAGACGTGCTGCTGCAGACCTACTGGGATAGTTTAGGCAAACACTATTTTCCACCTGCTTGGTACAACATCCCAGCTCACATCTGCTCTTCCCCTGGAGCTGAGCCATATTCATTCACTCTGACAATGCTCCCAACCTGTTTCAGGGGTAACGATCATCTGATTTGAGCAGGGACAGCTAACGTTGTGCTAAAGCAAACTGATAGCTCCCAGAGTGGGAGCAGGAAATTACTGGCAGGTGACAGCAGCTAAGGCCAGGCAGGAGAAAAAGATTTAAAGCCAAGAAAAGCCCAAGGCAAGATTTGGATCTTTGTGCCTTGCTCTCCTTTCTAACTACAGTCTAAGAACAAGGGATTGATACTCAACTGGGAGTTGCCCCTACCAGAGGGACTTTGTAGAGCAAAGAAGACACGAGGAGTTAAGTAAGTACATTTGTCTTTCAGCTTTCTGACACTTGTTTCTATCCTCAATGCAATCCTGTTATCTTGCATGGATTTCATAATTTATCTATTTTTAATTAACTGCTGTCATAAGCTGGCTTGCTTTAAGAGTAATTCCTTGAGAGCAGGACTTGGAGTTGTTCTTATACCACATCCTCTGTATGTTACGTGAGCGTGTTCAGAGTCAACATACACTGTTTCTGTTAGGTACTGGTTGGGTTGCTGTTTACAAAGGGGCCTATGTTCATGCATTTTCTGATAGGCATCAACCAAGAGAGCTTTTTAGCATGTAGCACTAGGCTGCCTGAGCTCTATGTCCCTGAGGACACCCATAGTAATGATTCACTCTGTGACAGTCCTGATGTATGAAATGAAACATAATTGACATAATTGCCAGCTGGGTATAGTCTGCTCCAGGCATTCTCAAATCCTGAGGCAAACTTCCCCAAATCATGTGGTTAGTGTAATTCACAAGACTTAATTCTCCTTGTTTTTTTGTCTTGGACTTTAGTAGCTTTTAGGAGTCTGAGTTTTCCAACTCTTCCTCACAGCTATGTAAGCTACAAGTGTAAAAATGTTTTAATTGCTAATAAAAGCTGAGGGCCTTGCCCAACAATATATCAGTGGCAGTTGTAACTAATGAATATTGATAAAAATATCTTGAGATTATTTCACTACAAATCTGAAAATGAGCAATGGTGCAGTGTCTACCTGTCATATGTGGCAAGAAATAAGACTTCTACAGTTGAAAGAGATGTTACAAAGCCTCCTGCACAGGCTTCTCCTCTTTATCTTGGATCATGGAGGACAAGAAGTGGATTGTCTTATCTTGGTATGTTTGTTTCGAATGAGTTTGTTTGTTTGGGGGGTTACTTTAATTGTTCTGAAATGCCAACACTCCACAGGTATTTTGCAAATATGCAAAAGTGCTGACTGGTGTTCAAGCAGAAACTAGTTTTGGTAGCGGGAAGCACTTGCTCAGATTTCAGAGTTTCTCCCTCTACACTGTTTCATTGGCTTTCAAACTAGATGTTTATTCAGGCTGCTAAATGAAGTGTCAGTCTGATCCAGAAACAAAGCTTCCTGTGTAACAATAATTTGACATTTCTGACTTCCTTAAATGAATGAAAATTCTGACACTAATCAAAACAAAGCCTTTTAAGCTAGCAACTTGGGTTCTAAAAGTAGGTATGTTGAAACTGAAAACAATTGATTGGAGAAATGCTTGCCTATCTCGTTATCTCTAACTCTAACAGTGGAAAGGAGCAATTATTTGCCTTATCACCAAACCCCAACAGCCTTTTCTTGGCAAGGTGGATATTGCTTAGAAATAAAAGTCAGAGTTTCCATTGATTCTGAACAGCTTCCAAGAACTTGTATACTTGTTGAGGAGATAAGTAGCGTTGCTTCTCAGTTTCACATTTTCCTTTCTCTGTCAGTGATGCAAAATTTAGATTCGATTCTTTGTATAGGAGATTTCACATAAACGTAAGGGAAGGCTTCATCACTGTGAGGGTGACAGAACAATGGCACAGGCTGCCCAGAGAGGTTGCGCAGTCTCCTTCACCGGAAACATTCAAAACCCACCTGGGTGACCTACTCTAAGTGATCCTACTCTGGCATGGGGGGTTAAACTAGTTGGTCTTTTAAGGTTCCTTCCAAACTCACACATTCTGTGATTCTAATTTAGAAACATCATAGAGTGGTGTGCTAGTTTGAGCCTAGCTAGCTTAGGCTGGAAGGACCCTAGAGGTCATCTACTCCAACCACACACTAAACAATCAGAAATTTGGAGCAAAACAAACATTTATATCACAGTGCACTAGGGAAGAAATGCCAGGGAATTTGTTAGCTTTTGGACATGCAAGGTATGACTGGCTCTCGTTAGACTCCTTTCAACTAGACAATTGTGGTGGGCAAGCCAAGAAATGCTGTGCTTTTCCTCTGCCCTTTCTAGAGGGGGCCAAGAATATGCCAACTTATCTTGCAAATAGATGTTTCATAACATACTATACTATAACTACTATATTAGAAGGGGTGTAGTAGGTTCTCTTTCCTCTCTGCTTTGCCCTGGTGAGGCCTCATCTGAAATATTGTGTTCCGTTCTGGGCTCCCCAGCTCAGGAAAGATAGGGAGCTGCTTGAGAGAGTCCAGCACAGAGCCACAAAAATAATTAAGGAAGTTGAACATCTTCCTTATGAGGAGAGACAGAGGGAGCTGAGGCTTTTTAGCTTGGAGAATAAACAACCAAGTGGTGATCTCATTCATGTTTACAAGTATGTAAGGGGCAAGTGCTGAGAGGATGGAGCCAGCCTCTTCTCTGTGATGCCCAGTGACAGGACAAAGGGTGGAAGCTGAAGCATAGAAGGTTCCATGTGAATCTGAGGAGCAACTTTTTCACTGTGAGGGTGATGGAGCACTGGAACAGGCTGCCCGGAGAGGTTGTGGAGTCTCCCTCTCTGGAGATATTCAGGAATTGTCTGGATGAATTCCAGTGTGATCTGGTCTAGGTGATCCTGCTCTGGCAGCAGGGGCTGGATCAGGTGATCTTTCAAGGTCCCTTCCAGCCCCTGACATTCTATGATTTAAAGTATTTGATTTATGTGGCATTTCTCTGTCTGAAACACACCTTATTCTAGGTCAGGACACAGTAATTCTCTAATGGAAGAGTTCCAAAACTTACAATGTAAATGGAGTGATGAGATAGAAATTTCCTACTCTGGTGTCAGAGTAGGAAGATCAGGGAAATCACTCTTCTTTCATAGTTTTAAGACTGTAAAACCATCTGAAAGAAAGTTGTAGCAAGGTAGGCTTTGGTCTCTACTCCCAAGTAATAACCCAAGAGGAACTGGCCTTAGGTTGCACCAGGTAATGTCTAGGTTGAGTATTAGCAAAACATTCTTAACTGAAAGGACTGTCAAACAGGCTCCCCCGGAAAGCAGTGGAGTTCTCATTCCTAGAGGGATGTAAAAGCTGTGTAGATGTGGTGCTGAGTCACATGGTTTAGTGGTGACCTGGCAGTGCTGGGTTAATGGTTGGACTCAATCTTAAAGGTGTCTCTGAACCAAAATAACTGTATGATTCTAAGAGTATATCACTTGTAGCTTTTTCCCACTTGATGTTCAGAAGATTAGCAGATCTATTGTACTCTTGACTTCTGTGGTCTATGTATACTCATAAATAATTATACTGGAAACAAGGTGACACTGACCACACCAGTCAGTCTTTCTGAAATGGTGCAATTTATGTGCAAATCTACCTTAAAGAGCAGGTGTTGTTATGCATGGGTATTAGCTAATGCACCAAAGATCTGTCTCTAGTCTGTATTAGTGTCTATTGTTACAACCTTCAGCATTTAGTTTGCAACTATCTGCTTATGCCCAGCCTATGCATGGAGAAGTGCAACCCAAAGGAGTAAAATTTATCAAAGGTCACACTGAAAGTCTCTGTTGAAATGCAAATTAAGGACTGTTCCCCTGAAGTCTTGATAAAAACTAAAGCCTGGATGTAATTCTGTTCTGGTTTGCTCCCCACCACTGATATCGTCTTGATAGGTGACCCAGGTTATAAAACATGCCACAATCAATCCCAAGAGCCTCCAAAATCTTGCTAAATCCTGGGGACCTTGCAAGTTGACCAGTGTCAAGTACAAGGATTTCCTCACCTTGAGGACAATGCTATTCTTAGCACACCAAATCTCTGTTCAGATCCTTCTCGTTAGCAGACACAGAAGAACAAAGTGAAGGTTTCCGTCTGTTAAAGACAAAAGTAAAAGAAAGATTGTAATGTTGACATCATTTTGTTAGTATCATTAAAACAACATAAAATTCAAACCAGTGGGTTGGTTGAACTGTCTGTCTAGCAATGGGAACCAAAAGTGGGTTTTCTACCTAACATTGTGTCAATGGTGTAACTGCCCTTTACATAAGGCATCAGCAGGGTCTGACACAGCCTGTGGCTCTGGACCCTCATGTGTAATGAGCAGTTAGTGGTTTCTGACTGTAAAAACACTGGGAGGGCTGTGCAAGCTCAGATGCAGTCCCCATAGCCTCGCACATCCCCCAGGGTAGGATATTGCCTGGGCAATCAAGCTTTAATGGGGTACTGTCAGTTGGTGATCATTCAGTTCAAATTTCCTCAAACACTAAATCCTATAGCAGGAGCTGTGGGAGATACTAATGGTACCTCAATGTCTCAACGGCAGTGTCCAAGTACTCTCGCTACCATGAAGAGCTGGCAAACTGCTCCGTTACCCAGCACCTTGTCCTGGAACGCTAACAGACCTTTAGATGTCCTGACTTGCCCCACCCTTCTGCTGATAGGGGAAGCAAGGGCAGAAGGAAAATAAAGGCTTGGGCCCTTACATCCCCTCCCAAAGTGATAAACAAGTACCCAGAGGGGTTTTAGGTACTTGTTAGTGTCTTGCCCAAATAAAGGTAAGCAAGTCCTGGTTTCACCTAATACGGTCAGTTTTGCAAATGCCATTCTGATTGGTGAATGTCTGTGACCAAAGGAGCCAGAATGTGTTCTGCTCTGCCTCGTGTGTCAGACCAGCTTAGCCCTGATGTTTTGGGCTTGAACTACCTGGAAACTTAAGGGCCTCAAGTTTACCAGGAGAAGGCATTAAGTGCCTCACAACGTGGTGAGAAGTGCCATCAATGTTGTGCTCTCTGCACATCTGCAAGAGATCCTGCTTGCACCTCTGCAAACCTCTGTGCCAAGAGGAATCAGGATCAGGTCAGATATTGTCTGCCTCTTTCTCAGCACCCTGCTAGAGCCTGAGAAGACCTAGAAGCCTCTCAATGGTTATCAAGACACCAAGCAGTTCCAACACTGCCACAAAGGAGCCAAGGACTATCTTGAAATTCCTAATCCACCACTGTGAATAGCACAGATATTCCCTAGGGCTTTGGGCTGCCTATTTGTAAGTAGAGCAAAGCCATTTTGTGGCTAAACTTTTCCAATTTTCTGATTCTCCTAAATTAATAAATTGCTCATAAGCATCCTTGTGAAGATTTTCCTGACCAAATTAGAACCCAAATTTAACTAGCTTGTGTATAGTTTATGAGCAGGGGTTTTTGGAAATACAATAACTACATATTTTATAATTCCCACCTTGTTAACTGCCTAATCTAAATTAGGCACTTACTACAAGAAGCACCTTGAGGTGCTGGAGCATGTCCAAAGAAAGGTAATGAGGCTGGTCAAGTGTCTAGAGCACAACTGCTGTGATGAGAGTCCGAAGGAAATAAGGATCATAAGAGACCATCTCAATCTCTACAACTACCTGAAAAGAGGTTATAGCAAGATGGAGGTCAGTCTCTTTTCTCAAGTAACAAGATACAGGACAAGAGGAAAGAGCCTCAGGTTGCACCAGCGTGTGTGTGTGTTTGAATACTAGGGGAAAATGTCTTTCTCAAAAGGGTTCCCATGGCCTGTAACAGGATGCCCAGGGAGTGGTGGATTCACCATCCTTGGAGGTACTTAAAGATGTATAGATATAGCACCGACATGTTTAGCGGTGGATTTGGCAGTACTGGGTTAACAGTTGAACCTGAATATGTGCAAGGTCTTTTTCAACCAAAATTATTCTATGATTGTAAGATGGGATGGGAAAAGGTCAAGTTTGGAGCAAACCTCTGTACACATCATACCCTGTTCCCCAACACTGAAGAGGCCTACTTCCTCCCCTTCATTCCTTAGCCTGATCATCAGGACTGACCACTATATAAAAATGCTCCCCAACAGCAGTGTCTCTGAATGAGTCAGTCCACTTCCTCCAGATTTTTCTTGGCCTTCACATGTGTGCCTTCTCACTGTAGTTCTCAACTTGCACCGATCTTTCCATCTCTGGGTGGCTTTTTGTACCTCCCCAGTGGACTGTGGTACAGCACTTACTGTCCAAATGGCTGTGCCAAGCAGTACCCAGTTCTGACACACAGTACCTATCTGCAATTCGTGTGTGCTGTAGCAGGACTAAGGCTATGGATGTGACACTAAGAGAGCTCTGCTCCTTCACTCTGAAGGTGGCATTAAGAGACCTTTCTGTCTACTCCTCAGCCCTGCTTTCTCTCTTCACAGACTGTCCTCAGGACATAGACTTTAGCTCACTCTGCCTTTGAGATGCTGTAGGTAACTGTGCTTCCTGCAGCATCATCTGCATCCAGAGACTCTTTATGGACTGGACTGATTTAGTGGTGACTACTCACAATGCATTTTGCCATGCTGTTTACAAGACAGACGGTCTCCTATAACAAAGTTATCCTTTGAATAAAAGTAAAGCTCGGGGTGTGTGAGATAGGAAACACAAAGCAAATCCACAAAATCCTCAGTATTTTTTTTTTCCATCCTTAAAATCACCATACTTTCCTTCTGCCACTGTCAGTTCCATTACATGACGTGTACTGGCATGTTTCCCTTTCTTACAGCTATTTCCAGTGCCAAAGAGAAGTGCCTCCAGCTTTTGCAATGCTTATTTGGCTATTGGTCAGAAAATCAGATGTATCTATGAGGAATCTGAGTTTGGAATAAGGCCCTCTGCTACAAACTCTTGGGCTGACCCCTTCCTTCTCACTGCCTCCAAAAACAAGTTATGTCCCATCAACACTAAACCTGTTTGAGAGATCTGAACTTCCTTGGTCTTGTGCTTTAACAGCATAGTGAAAACATAGGTGGTTTGTATGCCTTTATGTTTTGGGGATCAGCTGGTGGGAGAGGTGGTGCTTACTGTTAGCTTCCCATCTCAATGGCCTGGAGTTTTCTTGCTTCCTAAAAGTGAGGGTGGAAAAAAAAACTTGTGCCTGCCAAATTCAAGCTGCTGATTATCGGCTAATTCTGCTGTTTACTGCTCACACAGCTAAACAACTGCTTGTGTTTGGCAGAAAGCTGGGGTTCACGTGCAGCATGCAGGACAGAGCTGCCTGCTTGTTTTCAGCAAAAGATTTCTGTTGTTTAATTATAATGATCTGCAGTGCTGCTTTCTACTTGCATGTCAGCATACTTTGAAAACAGAAAGTATCATTGTCCATTCTTTGAAAAAAATAAACCTGAGCTTCTAGACAAGCTGTGCAGAAATGCTAGTTCCAGTATGTCATACAGAAGATGATGAAAAGACAGTTAGGAGTCCGAAGAGTCCTGTTGCTTCCCAAATTTTGTTCCACAATGACGGTATTGCCCATGCTGACAGACAATGATGCTGAGAGGTGCTGCTGCAGGTGGCAGCAAGGAGGAGTTCAACTTGTGATTCTGTGCTGCTGGTGATCAAGGCAGGAAAAGAAATGGAGGGAGTGGGCGTGGAAAAGGAAGTGAGAGTGGAAAAACAATCTAAAAGCCCCTGGACTGGGATGAGGCTTATCCTTGCTACCAGCAACACCAGCCTCGTGCAAGCAAAGCTAGAGTTACACTGATATGCCAAGCCTGAAGCTTTTCTTGCAGCGGAGGTTCTGGGTAGTGCTGACTTCCAGCAGTGCCACTCTGGCATGGAGAGGATGATGGTGCCACCTAATGAGGTGCGAGTGCCACTTCTCTTTGCACCCTGGGCTGCCAAGAGGAAATACCAGCCTCTGCAAAAGCTTCATGTTGTTGAACTAGTCTTTGATCCCTTCCTCCTCCGCAAAACTACACAGTGGGTGGTAAATTAATCCCTGGAGGCCAGCCCAGCCATGTACACAGAAAGCACAGAGGAAAAAGTAGGTGATCCCATGCTGATACTAAGAGCCCAGATCTTGCCTGTGCCCTTGTTTTCAGCTTGGTGTTATTCCACTGGAAGGAGTTCTCACCGGCACAGCCATATGTAAGCAGAGCGCATGTTTCTCTCCTGAAGCCCACTGATGGGATCATGCAGTAGGAGTGAATCTGGATGCCACAAGTGCGCCTGTGTGAATCTCATCAGGTTCAACACAGGCAAGTGCAAGGTCCTGCACCTGGGTTGGGGTGACCCTCATTATCAATACAGGCTGGGAAGTTATGGATTGAGAACAGCACTGCAAAGGACTTGGGGGTACTGTTGTATGAAAAGCTGGACATAAGCCAGCAATGTGCACTCAGCCCAGAAAACCAACTGTATCAAAAGCATAGTGGTCAGCAGGTCAAGGTGGGGATTCTGCCCCTCTGCTCTGGTGAAACCCCCATCTGGATTACTGCATCCAGCTCTGGAGTCCTCAGCACAGAAGTTGCTGTATTTGTAGCAGATTCAGAGGAAGGCCAAAAAATTATCAAAAGGCTGGACAGGCTGATGCAGCTGGGGTTGTTCAACCTGGTGAAGAGCAGGATCCCAAGAGAACTTACTTCAACCATTCAGTGTTTCAAGGGGCCTGTAAGAAAGATGGGGGTGGTCTTTTTCACAGGGCCTGTTGTGATGGGACAAGGGGTGATGGTTTTAAACTAAAAGAGGGGAAGATTGTTCCCATTTTCACCTTTGATTTCTTACATTTTTCTCTTTCCCCTCTCTACAGGCATATACATTTCCAAGCTGAAAAACTAGCATTATTTTGAAACACCTAAAGCAAAAAGTTTTGTTTTGTATGTGAGAGAAAAAAATATATTCTTACTATAAACAAAGTTGTAAGTTTTGCAGTCTGCCAGCCAGCTTGGTGTTGGAGTTGAAGCAAGCTTATGATTTGCTAGGAGACAGGCTTTGCTGAGAATTTGAGTGATGATGTCAGCCTCCTGTCTGCTCAGAATGTCTGGTTCAGTCCTCTCAGTTGTAGCTAGATGTGGCATGTGACTGTAGCACTTTTTTAAACGAAGCTTCATTCTGAGTATCACATGTGAATATTGCTGACTGTATAGCACCATGAACATTTGTGTTGAATGTGGTTGAGCTTCTGTGGTTCTTTGCAGGTACTTCAGTAACAACCTCAAGCCAGAGCACTTTTGCTTTTTACAGCAGTTCTAGTTCAGCAAACACATATTTCTGCCTGCTCTCGTGGGAGGTGTCCCTGCCTATGGCAGGGGGTTGGAGCTGGATGATCCTTGAGGTCCCTTCCAACCTAAACCATTCTATGATTCTATGATTCTCCCACAGAACAATTCATATATCCTGGCCACTACTTTCCAGTAAAGCTGTATTTCACAGAAGTACAGCATTATGGAATTATGAGGGCTGGAAGAAAACTCCAAGGATGATCTAGTTCCAAATCCCCTGCCATAGGCAGGGGCACCCTCCACTAGATTGGGTTGCCTGGCCTTAAAGGCATCCAGGGATGGGGTTTCCAACACCTCTCTGGACAACCTGTTCCAGTGTCTCATTACCCTCATGAAGAAGAACTTCTTCCTAACATCTACCCTCCTCTAGCTTGGATCCATTCCCCATAGTCCTATAACTACTCAACACCTTAAAAAGTCCCTCACCAGCTTTCCTGTAGACCCCCTTCAGATACTGAAAGGCCACAACAGCATCTCCTCTGAGCCTTCTTTTCTCCAAACTCCAACCCCAACTCTCTCAAGCCTGTACACATAGGAGAGCTGCTCCAGCCCTCTGATCATCCTTGTGGCCCTTCTCTGGACATACTCCAGCACATCCACATTTTTCCTGTAATAGGGCTCCAGAATTGGACACAGTACTCCAGGTGGTGTCTCATGACAGCAGTGTAGAGGGGGAAGATCATCTCTCTTGACCTGCTGGCCACACAACCAGGATATGGTTGGCTTTCTGGGCTGCAAGTGCACACAATGGTGGCACATATTGAACTTCTCATCTACCAGTCATTAATATAATAATATATAACTTGTTAAAGCATAAATGTAGGCTGTATACATCTTCAGAGAGCCTTCTTCAGGGCAGAGTAGTTACTATACAGACAGCACCATGGGATAATGACTTCCAGACTGTTCAAAGCTGCATTCCTTCAAGCTTCTTCATCAGTGCAGTAACAAAGACTTTGAGAGCCACCTGGGCTGCATCTGTACTGTGTGGGAGGTAGATGAGGTGTGGTAGAGTCTCACAGCCTTGCTCTCCTAGCTGTCCAGATGAGGTTTGCTGTTGAATTTCCCTCCTGCCACATGCCTGAGTCTCCTCCAGGAAATGCAGCATAGCAGTGTGTGTGCACAGGCAAAACAGACAGAACATGATGGTGATAAAACACTAGCACAGGTGGCCCAGAGAGATGGAAGATGCCTCATCCCTGGAAACATTCAAGGTCAGGCTGAATGGGACTCTAAGTCTGAGCTAGTTGAAGATATCCTTTAAAGCTCTCTTCCAACCCAAACCATTCTATCATTCTATGACTTGTGGAAGTAGCAAGGGCTGAGTCATGCAGGACACGGATTCAGTAAGCACACCAAAAGTCAGTTGGGAGAGATCTCACAAAGGACTAGAAGGCTCTTGCCCAGGGCAGCTGGCAGATTTAGATTCTGAAGATGGAAGAAGGACTTATTAGCACAGTTCTGCAATGCTCTGCTGGAAGCCTGTTGCAGAACTGATCTTCTGAGCAGAGTGAAATTAATGTGTAAAATACTGAGCGTATCTAGCCTGCACCAAAGATGACTTGAATCTTCATGAGATGGGACCTTGTTTCCCAACAACAGAAATTTCAGGGCATTGCCATAGATTACTGAAAATACTATGGGGAGTAATCAGTTAATGAAATTAAAAACAAACAAACAAAAACAACACAAGAAAACAAACTCCCCAATCCACCCCCAAAACAGCTAAACTGCATAGCCCTATAATTCTAATTTTGCTTCTTCCACAAAATCAGTTTTTGTGGCACCCCAGTGACATGGCTAGGCTGTGCTTGCTGCCATGGGCTCTGCACTCAGACCTAGCAGTGCTGGGTTAATGGTTGGACTTGACGATCCTCAAGGCTTCTTCTTAACGAAAGAATTCTCTGATTCAACAATGGTGTCAGATTGAAATGCATGAGGAGAGGAGTTTTGCTGGGGTATGGAGTTAACTGCCTGCTCCACACGGCTGTCCAGCCAGCAAAGGCAGTGACTGTTGCTGCCATGTTAGGAAAGAGGTCTTTAACACAGAAAGGGCTAGGCAGGGCTTCCCCTTGTTTTCCTTTTTTTCGCTTTTATAAAGAAATATGAAGTCTTGAGAGTCTGCAACTGCCTGGAGTCTCTCCAAGCCACCCTTTCTCAGGAGTTACCACTTTTGTTCTGGAAATGATTGTTGCTGTTTTAATCCTGATTCTTGTTCCTCCCAGCCTCTTTGGGCTCCGTTACAGCCCTCCCCACTGTCTTCTCTTTGTCCCTTTCAAACAAACCGCAGTTCAGCTTGCCTTGCTTAAGAAAAATCAGGCTAGACTGGATCGGTTAAGGCTCCTGACTTGTCAAAGAAAGGGCAATGAAGAGGAAATGTGGCCACAGCTGAGTCTATTTTGGAGACGGCCCACTCATGCCCTGCCCTTTGCCCAGGCCCTGCTGCAGGCTCCAGCTGTGCTGGGGAGACCGGCAGTGCTGAGAAGCTGGTCCTACAGGAGGAAGGAAGAGGCTGGAAATCCCCAGTGTCAAACAGCAAATGCATTGTTTTATTTTATCCTGGGAAATGCAAGTTATGTGCTTTTTTGCCTCTTCTCATTTTTTTTTTTAAGAGCAGAAGAGAATCTCCAGATCCAAGTGAAAAAGCCCAAACATTTGCATTCCTTTCATTTTCACACATATGTCATGATTTGGATCTTCCTGCTGTTCTAAAACAGTGGTTTTGAATGTGCACTAGCTGAGGAAAGCCAGTAACAACTAGGATAGTTTGATGGGAAAACTGTTTCCCAGAGCTGTGCCCTCCTCAGGACTTGCTTTACCCTTGCCCAATCCCGCCTGTCATGAAGAAGCTGGTGTTCTTGTGTGACAACTACAATTCAGCTCATAATTCCATCCTCAGGGGAGTGAACTCCAGGACAGAGAAGAGCGTGCGGCTTGGTTTAGGTTTGCTTTCCCCAAGAGTTGCGCAGGCTGTGGTCTGCTGGCTGAGGTGCCAAGCCCTGGTGGCTTGTGACTCAGGGTGTTGATGATGCTCCAGGGCAGGAGGAGGGCTGCCCACAGTCCAATCTGGCTGGGGAATCACATTCCTATGGGCATTCTGCTCAAGGCTGGGGACGCTGCTCCTGCTGCGGAAGATCCCCATCACCAGAGATGGCAGTCAGGCACAAGGCCTGCATATTTACAGAGGTCTTGGGGAATAATGCTGAAAAACAAACTGTCTTGCCTTTTTCTTTTTTTTTTTTTCTCCTCCTGCAATGCTTAAGGGTCCCTGGGTGCCTTGTCCTCCCTCATAACACTCCCACAGCTCCTCTGCCAGCGTCTTGCTTCAAACCACAGCTGAGCAATTACTGCTGCTGATCCCAGGATACTGGCTCCCAGAGGACAGTCCCAGCAAGAGATCCCAAGGAGACCTCCCTGCTTGCCTGCTAGTTAAGTTTAGCTCACTGCTACACCAAGGAAATCCCACATGGCTCTTCTGCAGGGGTAAGCTGTCCAAATGTTCCCTCAGCCTTTGGCTGAAAGGTGCTACACACCCTGCGTGTGCATATACGTGCATGCATAAAAAATAGACTATTTAGGGAAGAAGTCCTCATTAACAGCAATGGGATTTGTATGGCTTACAGCCCCTAGGAAGCTATTTGATAGCTTACTCCTAATTTGCAAATCTTTGAAGCCAATCACCATACCTGGTGATTAAGTGTTTGGGGTTTTTTGTGTTTGTTGCTTCTTTTCTGTTGTGGTGGTTTGTTGGGGGTTACTGGGGATTTTTTTAGGGTTTTAGGGTTTTTTTTTAGTAATCAGGCACAGAGAAAACAGAGGCCTCTCAATGCTTTCCATGAAAAGGCTGCTGAGTGAGTCCTGTGATTCAGGGGCCAAAAATAATGTTCTCTGTTTAAACAACATTAGCTCTGTGCTACAAACTGACAAAAGCCAGTAAAATTTAAAGGAACCACGTCGAAGTAGCTCTAAAAATAACTCCAGCCAGCTGCATTTTGGTGAGCACTTGCTCATGTGGATCACTCCCTCTGCCCTGTCAGTTTTGTCTTGGGTTGTGTTTCTTTTCTGATACAGGCTAGCACAAACTTTGAGCTTTGCAGCCTGGTCACTGGGTGTACGAATGACCCTGCCCTCGAGCAGAGAGTCTGTCTGTCTGGGATTTCCAAGCTGATATTTCACCTTTACCAACATCCCTTTAAAATGCAGCAATGCTGCTGGGCATCATCCTTCAGTGCATGACAACCATGTCTGACATAACGTTCTTGTAGGTAAGCTTAAAGATGTGGGTTAGGTTTTTAGACAACAAGGCAGATTGAGCACTGGCAGAATGACAGAGACTTGTGGTCAGCAGTGCAGAGTCAGTTGGAGGCCTGTACCTAGTGGTGTGCCCTAGAGATCAGTACTGGGTTCAGTCTTGCTCAACATCTTCATTAACGACCCAAACAAAGGAACAGAGTTAACCCAAAAGAGTGGCTGAGACACACCAGAAGGTTNAACCCAAACAAAGGAACAGAGTTAACCCTGAGCAAGTTGGCTGATGATAAAGCCAAAAGAGTGGCTGAGACACACCAGAAGGTTGTGCTACCATTCAGTGAGAACCAGACAGGCTGAAGAGTTGGGTGAGAACCTCATGAAGTTTAACAAGGGCCAGTGTGAGGTCCTGAACCTGGGGAGTAATAACTCCATGCACCAGTACAGATTAGGGGTTAACCTCTTGAAAAGCAGCTCTGTAGAGAAAAACCTTGGAGTCCTGGTGCACAAGTTCACCATGAGCCTGAAACACAACCTCATGGCCAAGAATGCAAATGTATCCTAGAGTGCATTAAAAAGAGTGACCAGCAGACCAGGGGAGCTTTTCCTCCTCCTCTACTCTGCTTTAGTGAGGCTGCATCTGGAGTACCATGTCTAGTTCTGGGCTCCCCACATCAAGAGAGACAGGCAGCTACTGAAGAGTGCTGAGGAGGGCTACAAAGATGCTGAAGGGACTGGAGCATCTCTCTTAGGAGAAGGAGCTGAGAAACTTGGGGCTGTTCAGTCTGGAGAAGACTGAGAGAGGATCTTCTCAGTATGTATAGGTCAGACTTCAAGAAGAAAGGGACCCCAAGGATCATCTAGTTCAAACTCCCCCTGCTGTGTGCAGGGACACCTCTAATTAGATCAGGTTGCTCAGAGCCCCATCCAGCCTGACCTTAAAAACTTCCAAAGATGGGACTTCCACAACCTCCTTGGGCAACCTGTTCCAGTGTCTCACCAACCTCATGGTAGCATGTCTCTTTCTTGGGGAGCGATGTGACTCTCCCTTCCCTACAAATGCATGTGCAATGGGCTCTTTGTCATAGGGCAGCTCCTGTCTGTATGACAGGGCTTACTTTGAAACTTGTGATTACCCATTAGATCTCCCTGCAGCACAACCAACCACAGCTCTGCCAGTCTCCAACTTATCTGACCTTGCTTTGCTCTTCTGAGGAAACAAATCTAGGCTTTACATCTCTATAAAGTGAATCATTCACCCTGTCCTCCTGGGCACACCAAAAGACACACAGAAAATGCATAAAAAGCATCTGTGATGCAGCTGGTTTGAAGAGCAGAACTTAGCTTCAGTTAGTTTCCTTATTTGAAGCAGAAATGGGAGATGCACAGTTGGGTATTTCTCAGTGCCATTTACTCATGTGCTGAATTTCCCTAAGCCTTTGTGCTTTTTTTTTTCATTCAGAAAGGGCAATAAATAGCTGCTGGGGAATTTGATTTCAGAAACCTTGGTAGAACATCTTTGCCTTATCCCCACAAGCAGCAGCCCTATTTTCCCTTTTCTCTCCCACATACCAACTTCCCTGCTACCCTTTCCACTCTCTTGAGGTTTCTATTGTGAAAGTCTCTGCCCTGGGGTTGCTCCATTGCTAAAAGTAGGAGATCGAGCATCTTCTTCCCTGTTGGGCAGAATCTGCAAACCCCAGAAGATCCTTAGACTTTCTCTGCCAGGGAATAAAACAGCTGGAACATGTGCAGCTTCTGAACTCTCATCTTTCTGGTGTACCGGGAGCTGAATGCAGGTTAGAAATGCTCATTCACTATCAATTCCAATTTTTTTCCAGGTTTAATTTCATGCCAATTCAAAATAAAATCCCCAAATTGCGCTATTCTTGACCAAAATAATCATGATTAAAATATACCCTAAACCCTCCCTCCCATCACGCTTCAAAGAAACTGGAGAACTTCCATCCTACTATTTACAGTGAGGGTGGTAAGGCACGGGAACGGGTTGCCCAGGGAGGTTGTGGATGCTTCCTCCCTGGAGGTGTTTAAGGCCAGGCTGGATGAGGCCTTGAGCAACCTGCTCTATTGGGAGGTGTCCCTGCCTATGGCAGGGGGTTGGAGCTGGATGATCCTTGAGGTCCCTTCCAACCTAAACCATTCTATGATTCTATACTATTTTTCATGAAGGTGTAGATAGGGATTATACCTACTGACTGGCTGTACCTAACTGAATGAAAACTGAAGCAAATGTGGGTTTACAATTAAGTTATTGAACTTAATTTTTTAACACATGGAAATTTTAAATACTACTATCAGATTCCTTTTTGTTATTAGTAACACTTCTTGATGTTATATCCAAATCAAAACATCAGTGAAACTCAATGTCTTGGCATGACATTGAAGGAAGGCAAAATACTCTCTGAAAACTCATGCTCTTCCCATTGTGGTTTTCTCTTACTAGATACTCTCCACTTCAGTTGTCTCACGTATGTGGTTTGTGTGTTTTTCTGTAACAATGTAATACTCCATTAGCAATAGGATATTTATACAGATGTTTGTATGCTAGTAGTTGATATTTTTTTTTTTTTTTTTTTTTTGCTCCAGAGCATTCTTCCTTGGCTTTGGGCTTGTAAGTGTGGTAAATAACAGTAGTGTCCAAAGATGATGACAACATCTGCCACCAGAGGAAACATGACAGATATTCAGAATATCAGATAACCTCTGATATCCTTCCAGGTGTGCACTGAGGAGGGGAAGTAAAAAAAACTTCATTTTGATCTTATTACTGGTGCTGAAGTGACAATGGACTTCAAAAGAACTTTTCAGGTTGAGAGCGAAAGGAAACTCCTAAGGTGTTATTCTGAAAATAGTCAAATGGATGTGCAAGACACCCAGACTATGGTCTTGCACATCCACTGATCTGATCCTGGGCAGGAAAGACAGCAGGAGAAAGAAAAAATTCTAACAGACTTTTAACTTGGTGCAAGCAAATCATCCACTGTTCATCATCATAAATTCATTATTTGTCTGAAAACTCAGGCAGCAGAGCAAGTTGTTGCAGAAAAATTTTGTAAGAGTAGACTCCAAATTTCTACAAGAATCTTCTGGAATACCTCTAATATATCCACTCTTTCTGTTTACTTTATGTGTTTACTGGTGGCAATGCTGTGGAATTATAAAAAGGGGGCAAATATGACAGTAATCTCAAAAGAAAGGGCAGATTAGGAGTTCATCATAAACATAAGAGGTCTTTTTTCAAAAAGAAAAAAAAAGAGTTAATCATTCAAATACAGTAAGACACCAACTGATTTGTCTGTTCAATCAAGACTAATCACCACAGCTTGAATCTTTAATATTAAATGCTTGTGGAGTCTGCTCACAAATTATCTGCATAATTTTTGTCATGTAGATTAAGTTATTTGATGAATTATGTCAGACAACACATGCCTAGAAGTAGGGAGATGCTGGTGGACAATCTGCAAACAGAGAAAGTGTGAAGGAATACAGGATGTAATTTCGTATGGATAGTTTGTTCTTTTCTGACTTTGATTCCAAGGCCTATGAGTTTTAATTTTTCAGCAATACTTGTCAATGTAGGACTGAATTTTTACTGGGTAATGTTAATGGGGGAGCCATCTCTCATTGCAAAGGCATTAGAAGCTAGTACTGGCTGATGTGTTGCAAAACTCACATAACTGTATCTTATTTGGTCAGCTTGTGTCTTGCATCTCCATGTCATGCTGCTGCTGCCTACTAGTTCTGCCACTGACTACTAGTTCTGCCGATTTCACCAGGCTGTCACTGACATTTTGCACCTACAGGAATTAAAAACCAGCCTTAACTATATAATACTGATGGTTAATCAAGCAGAACTATGAATTCAAAAAGGGCTTTCTGAATCAGAAGTAGTGGCTTGATTAAAGAAATCAGTGAGTCAGTAGGTGAGCATCAGTAAAATGCAGAAACTGATCAGCATGTGAAACCAAATCAGTTAAGCAGTGAATGATGGAGTGAGGTTGAATAAAAAAACACTATCATCTGGATAGACTGAATCGATCGGCTGAGCCAAACGGCACAAGGTTCAGCAAGGCCAACTATCAGGTTTTACATTTCACAGAATCACTATGGTTGGAAAAGACCTTCAAGATCAAGTACAACCACTACCTAAGCCTACCAAGAGTACTACTACACCATATCCTTTAGCACTATCTAGATGGCTTTTAAATACATCAAGTGATGGCGATTCAGTCACTTCCCTGGGCAACTTGTTCCAGAATTTGATAACGTTTTTGCTACAGAGGTTTTTCCTAACCTAAACCTCCCTGGTGGATTTGATGCCCTTTAGTCTTGTCCTTTCAGTTGTGAGAAGAGACCAATGTCCACATCTCTACAGCCTCCGTTTAGTTGTAGGGAGCAAAAAGATCTCCCTTCCTTCTTTTCAAAA
Organism: Tricholaema leucomelas; assembly: GCA_013400475.1. Classification (NCBI taxonomy): domain Eukaryota; kingdom Metazoa; phylum Chordata; class Aves; order Piciformes; family Lybiidae; genus Tricholaema lacrymosa; species Tricholaema leucomelas. Next base: position 531,862 of record WAAF01017323.1, read on the forward strand.
TGAACACACCCAGCTTCCTCAGTTGCTCTGTAGGAGACTTATTCTCAGGACCCTTCACCAGCTGCATTGTCCTTCTGGACCCACTCCAGCACCTCAATGCCTCTCTTACACTGCAGTGCCAAAACTAAACAAAGTAATCAAGGTGTGGCCTCAGGAGCGCTGAATACAGTGCGACAATCACCCTGGCCACGCTACTCCTGATGCAAGACTGGACCAATTACCACCAACTGAACTCACTTCTTGCACTAGCAGAGCTCTCAGCGGCCTGCTCATCCATCCCTCTTCACAAACTGCGATCACTGCCCCCTCTTGTTTGCTCCCTAAGGGCTTCTTTTAAGACGCGGAGGGTACGGTCTCCTCGGCGAGTGCCCGTTGCGCACTGACTCGCACCTGTAACTGCCGCTGTGGTGCTGGCTCCGCCCGCACAGCCTCAGCAGCCCATCCAGAAACTGACGGCTCCAAGTACAGGCCATCTACTTTTCCCGGTTTCGAAAAGCCTTCTACCCGTCGTTTTGCCCTCAAATCCCTTCCCTACGGCAGGTTTACCTGCCACCAGCGCTGGTCTCCTCGGTGAGTGACCGTTGGCGCGTTGACCTGTGCTTTAGCCCTGCCGGCAGTGGCACAGGCGGCGCCTCAGCAGCCTGCCTGCCCGCGCTTGGGCTGCTGGCCCGCAGCACACAGCAGCCCGTCCGGAAACTGGCGGCTCCAAGCACAGGCCAGCCGCTTTTCCCGGCTTAGAAATGCCCCTCAAAAGTGTTCTGCCGACCCTTTTTGCCTCAAATCCCCCTCCCGTGCCGGGTTTACTTTACCATGGTGCTGGCCTCCTCGGTGACTGTTGGCGCGTTGCCACCTGCATTAGCACCTGCGTTAGCTCTGCCGCCAGTGGCGTGTGCAGAGCCTCATCAACCGGCCCGCCTGCCACCTGCTGGCCTTCGCCACAGGCCTGCCGCTTTCCCAGCCCCGGAAAACTCTAGAAAGAGTTAAAGTGTTTGATCGAAATAGTGCCACAGAACAGTACAGGCTTGGCTTCCCGGAGGAAAAGGACCACGGCGTGTTGGTGAACAGCAAGCTGAGTATGATCCTCCTGGAGGCACTACTGAGACAGGAGAATGAGTGAAGAGGCAATTGGCTACAATCAGCGTGGCTTCACCAAGGGCAAATCCTGCCTGACAAACCTGGTGGCCTTCTATGAACATTAATAGGTAAGGGGCGAGCAACTGATGTCATTTTCCTGGGCCTGAGCAAAGCCTTTGACACTGTCCTGCACCACCTCCTGCTTGCCAAGCTGGTGAAACATAGGAGAGATAGGTTGTATCTCAGCCCCTGTAGGATATGAGCTGATTTGAAGCTTGTGTGGTCAGACTTTCTACAGCATTTTACAGCATTAAGGACAAAGGTAATGCTGAATTTTGGACTTGGATTGCTTTACACAATAGACTGCACAGTTCATTAAGAATTTCTCATTTTGGCACAATTAGTGTTTGTGGAAAAAGTCTGAAAACAACCTGACACAGCAATCAAACGTACGTGGTAGTAATGATAACATACACAATGCCTTTGCTGAAATTGTAATTAGAAGTAGTTTTGTCAAATTAAATTTCACCCTAGATTTCTACTAAGGACGAACCCTAAAACAACTAGGACTCTTTTTGGAGGGGAGCCCTGAGTCCTCCCATTGCCACTGACTTTCTGGGACATCCAGAACAATGAGAGCCTTCTGACACCACCATCTGCATCCGCAGGAATGTGTGTGTGATTTGCCACTCATTAGGCGGTGATAGGCAAAGAAATGCAGAAAATGTCTCTCCTTGTTTTAAAGAAAATTCTGATGTCAACAGCTGGTTTTCATCCAGAGCTTTGTCCCCTCTCTGCTTCAGCCTTTGTGATGGAATCCAGTTGTGAAAGTTAACTGTAAATAAAATGAAATCAACTTGATTATCCAATCTGCGATATAAAGAATTGTGGCCACTACAAGTCAGCAAAGTCCAAAAGTTAGTAAGCTTGGATTTGAAAATAAACCCAGACCAGAACTGCACTAAGTATACGTTACCAAAATCCAGAAATGCATCAATGGCTGAAACAATCCCCAAATATTGAAGACTGATGAGAGGTCTGGTCGGGTAACCTGACATTTAACTACTTCTTAATTCACACACAGGAGTTGTATTTCCCTAGGGGAGCAGCAAGCTGAACTGAAACTTGTTTAGTTGCTCTGTTGTCCACAAAACCACCCATCTGACCCATGTAGAATTTCCATGTTTGTCACCACTACTGCCCTTCATGATGGGAGAAGATGATTAGAAAGTTGAATTTGCAGTTCATGGGCATCTCAGAAGAAGGATCTCTCTGTCTTGGTAATCCCCTTTGAAGCCTCAGTGCTACAGGCAGTGTGGTGGTATGAAGGGGCAAAAAGATAAAGGGGAGAGGAAAGAGAAAGTGGGATTGTTTACTTCTCATGTAAGCTGTGAAAGGATTGATTGGTGTCATGGGAGAAACTAATGTCCATCCTTGCTATGCAGTATCTGCAGACTTGCTTTATCTTCCCTTACACTGGGACCTATCCATCATCTGTGGGATTTATTTCTTTTGGAAGGATCATTTGGGTAAAATAAGGCGCTTCATGCATTGACTGAGGAAAACAATTGATTTTAAGTGCATAATCCCCATCTTTAGATATACTCTGAAGTCTCTGGGCATGGTCCTGGGTGACCATCTCTGGGTGACTCTGCTTGAGAAGGGTGCTTTGACCAGGTATCAACCCAGGTCCCTTCAAATGTCAGCCACACTTAGGTGTTTTCATTGCAAGCCTCCAAGGAATCCTCATCTTTGTTAGGAAATGGTGGGTGCCAATTTCCAATAGTTTAGTATGGGCAAGAGAGGGAGGAATAAGAGAAGAATAGCAGAGCCTTTTCAACGCCTCAGGGTCATGGAAAGTGAACTCTCTTTGTTTTAGACCATGCTGTAGTAATTGTGTGAGAGATTTTTGTATTGATAAATGTCTCCCTAAGTCTGGCTACAACTTCTCATAACAGGAATAGCAAGGGAAAAGATTAAATATATGTCTAGCAGCACAACTAAGCTAACAACAACATCAAAAAAAATCCCACCCTCAGTGCAGCCTTTTCCAATCCAAAGCTTGGAACACAAAAGGGGAAAACAAGCCAAAATCCACTTTATGCCTTTAAAAGCTATCCTTTCTCTACATTTTCACCCACTCTGGAGCAGCTATAAGAAGAACAGGAATTTGACTTTTTTCCTTTTTTTTTTTTTTTTTTTTTTTTTTAATTTTTATATTTTAAAGCTTTCTTTCAGTTTCAGGTACTGTCTGTCCAGAGTTTTTCTGACCCTTGCAATGCACAGTGTTCATAAGATAGAAAAAGATGTGATGTCAGTTTTGCTATGTCTGACAAGAGCCATGGCTCTAGTAGGTAATTAGTGGATACCTTCCTGGTATCAGCTGCTTCTGTGTTTGCTGAAGGCCCAGGAGATTAAGTTAGAGTAAGCTTGGCTGAAGGCAGCATGGGGTGGACCTATTATTTTGGAGCAAAGTGATGCAATAATGCTGAGAACTAGTTGCAGAAAGTATCTGAAGCATGGACAAAAGGTTGAAATCCTGCTGAAAGCAGAGCATTCTTGGTTCTCACAGTTCTGCAAAGAAGATTTTTTTTTTTGTGGAAGCCTAGAACCACAGCATTTCAAACTCTTCTTTAACCCTGTGTATGGCCTATTTTCTCCTTTTCCTATTAAAAAGAAAAGGCAAGCAAACAAAACACTTCTAATCTGTCACTTAAAGGTAGTGGAGATTTTGGTGGCATCTTTTCTTTCTTGCTGAGAAATATGAGAGACATGGTAACAGAAAACAATGTTGTGGAATGACTAATGGAAAGGGAGGTACTGTGATTTGACATCTTCTGTGGCACATGAACAGTCATTTTAGAGATGCTTTTTCCATAGGGATGAATGTCAGCATTGCTAGCAGCTTTTCTTCTCTGCTTGTAATCAGCATTGTGAATGAGACCCAAAACTGTATTCACAGTGAACTATACATATGAGCATGAAATACAATAGATGAGCAGGATTCAAAAAGCAATTCAAAGAATGTCTTGTCTTTGTGATTGTTCTTGTTATAAAACAATTTTATGATGATTCCAGTATTTTACTGAAGGAATGATGTGTTGTTTCCCAAGCTGAAAAAGAAGGCTGCTCAGTTGCTGTTTCATTTTCCCTGGAAATGAAATGTGGAATTTTCCACCTGGCAGATCAATAGCTTTTCAACATCTTACCTTTTTCTTGCATTTCCCAAATGGATGCCTGTTATTTGGAAGCATAACAGAAATAAGACAGAAAATGACTGGAGGGAGATTTGAGGAAAAGTCTTCCATTTTAGCCACAGCAACAAATGAAAGGGTGAAATCTGATGGGTTTTCTTTTCTTTTCTTTTCTTTTCTTTTCTTTTCTTTTCTTTTCTTTTCTTTTCTTTTCTTTTCTTTTCTTTNTTTATTTTTTTTCCTTCTTTTTTTTAACCTTTCCTTTGCTGTGTGTCTGTTTAAAACGTCTAAATTTGCCAGTGAATTGGTCCATTGGAGGAGGAAGACACCTACCTGTTTTTTTCTTTTCCTTCTTTCGACTAATCTATGGCATTGTGCCTCAAACCTGAAACATCCATCTGCCTTCTGCACCTTCCTGGTTTGTGTATAGCCCTGCTTGTCTGGTGACATTCAGAAATGCATTGATCATAACATGACAGCCTTGTGCAAAAGCATAGATATCTGCCAAGGTGCTGAGCACGGGTAGGAGAGGAGAATGGTGTTTCCAGTGAGTTAGCAGCAAGGGCTTCCTTAACAGTCATGGTGTGAGTGCTGGAAGAACTTCAGGAGAAGACCTGGACAAGTGACCCAGCACCAGCTGTAGCAGGCAGCTGCAGCCCTTGCCAAGCAAACCTGGCAGTGCCACTGCTGAAAGGTGCTGGCCCTCAAAGGTACTCCTGTTGCAGAAGCAAAATGGAGCTACTCAGGAAGTACACCTCTGCAGCCAGCTGCCTAGACACAGTTTGCTTAGGAGAGCACATTCCGTTTGGGAATGTCAGGAGTATTTTTACATCACCTTCTCCCAGAACTTGCTCTGTGCTGACCCCAATATCCAGAGACAGAAGGAAAACAAGAGCTAAGGGCTGGAGTGGGGAATATGTGAGGAATGTGTGGATATCTAGAAAGAATGAGGAGCACCTTGGGTGAGCATCATGGTGCACAGGTGGGCTGTGGCAGCATCCTCCAGTGGATAGGGACCTCTTGCAGAGACAGGTAAAAGTAGTGTAGGGGGTAAGCATGACTGATTAATGCAGACCCTTTGACCTCAGTCTCCTTCCATAGGCTCTTCCTGTTAACATTCACTCAAGGCACTGTGGTATCTGCTTGACCCTGGGGCAGAAGAGGCCTGAGACTGTCCAGCAGTGCACCTATCCATAGCTGATGACCACTGCCAGCTGGTATGTATTTGGAATTTGCACCCTTGCTCTGATTTTATTTTAAAATCTGTGAGGATGAACAAGTTTTGCCTGTCTCTGGTGGTTACAATCCTAAAGTTGCAAAGGAGGATGAGGGCACTGTTGAGAGAGGTGAAAACAATGAGTCTGGGTTTCTTAAACATCTGGCTGGTAATTTTCAGGACTCAAAATGGAGCTGAGTTACAGTCATGGTTTTTAGCAGGCTTCAGGCTGCTTTGGCTGTACAAGGCTCAATATATATAGCCTTATGTATAAGGACTCTGAATCTAATTGAAGTTTTTATTTCTAGTCTTGGCTGTGTCTTCTGCTAGCCACCACCCTGAATGTTGCCTTTTTCTCAGGACAAGTTGTCTTTCCAGCAAGTGTTTAAATGTATTCTTAGTGTGAATTACCATGTTTTATGGTGCAGCATCTGAAAGAGAGGCTTTAAGAAAGCTTTTTGCTGGCAGTGAATTAAATCCAAGTTTCTGTGATAAGCTGTAATAACTCTTCAGAGCAGATGTGTTTTATCATTTTAAGAACACAGACTGAGGAAAACATGTACGGCGTTTGGGCTTTTAAAAATGCATTTCCATGTTGGTGTGTATACAGTAAACAATAAATCTATAGAAGTTATGATTGTCTTTCAGCTGAACATGATGCAGCTTGCAGTCTGTCTGTTATTTACATCTAGGATGACAGAGAGGCACTTTTCAAGCCATGTGTTACTGCCTTATGCAAGCTGGGAGGTACTGGTGGCAATGGTGGGCTGTTGGTCCAGGTTTGGTCAAGGCAAAAGCTATACTTGAAGGCAGATAATCCACAGTACATGGGTGATAACCCACACTCTGCCCCAGTGAGGCCACATCTGGAATAGTGTCTAGTTCTGGGCTCACCTAGTTCAAGAAATACAGGGAACCACTGGAGAGAGTCCAGCAGAGGCTACAAAAATGACAAGGGAACTGGAGCATTTCCCCTTAGGAGGAAAGGCTGAGAGATCTAGAGTTGTTTAGCTTGGAGAAGTCTGACAGGGGATCTCATCAATATCTAAAGGGTAGAGAACAAGAGGATGGGCCCAGACTTTTTCAGTGGTGCCCAGCGACAGGACACAGGGCAACAAACTGGAACATGGGAAATTCCAAATAAACATAAGAAAAACCTCATTTTCTCTGAGAGTGACAGAGAAGTTGTCAGGCTGCCCAAAGAGCTTGTGGAGTCCTTTTCTCTGGCAACTTTCAAAACCCGTCTGGACATCACACAGTATCACAGTATCACCAAGGTTGGAAGAGACCTCACAGATCATCAAGTCCAACCCTTCACCACAGAGCTCAAGGCTAGACCATGGCACCAAGTGCCACGTCCAACCTTGCCTTGAACAGCTCCAGGGACGGCGACTCCACCACCTCCCTGGGCAGCCCATTCCAGTGTCCAATGACTCTCTCAGTGAAGAACTTTCTCCTCACCTCGAGCCTAAACTTCCCCCGGCGCAGCTTGAGGCTGTGTCCTCTTGTTCTGGTGCTGGCCACCTGAGAGAAGAGAGCAACCTCCCCCTGGCCACAACCACCCCTCAGGTAGTTGTAGACAGCAATAAGGTCACCCCTGAGCCTCCTCTTCTCCAGGCTAAACAATCCCAGCTCCCTCAGCCTTTCCTCGTAGGGCTGTGCTCGAGGCCTCTCACCAGCCTCGTCGCCCTTCTCTGGACATGCTCCTGTGAAACCTGCTCTGGGTGACTGGGCTTTAGCAGAGGACTTGGACTAGTTGATCTCCTCAGGTCTCTTTCAATGCCCACCATTCTGTCATTCTGTGAAGCCCCCTGCAGTTATGCAATCCAGTTTCCTGACATGAGAGCCTTCTCAGCTGCTGTGGCTGCTGCTACACATGGTGTGAGACATCATTGATGCCACCTTCCTCCTCCTGCTCCTAAATATCTGTGCTCCCAGCCCCTGTGGAAGGAGGCTGGCATTATCTGCCAGCTGAGGGCTGCGCTGGATTCACATACCAGCAAAGTGAGAGAATCTTGCCTCACTTGGAGCAATTGTTCTGAGTGGTGATAAGGCTTTAGGTGGTGTGGGAAATATCAGCTAGGCTGTCCAGCCCTGTAGCACTGGTGTCCTGAAAAGTTTACATAGTTCTTGTCTCCCAAGTACTCCTGTGGAGCTGATATTTTTCTGAAGTTCTTCAGAGGAAGCTCCTTTTTTGGGTGTTATATGCTAGACATAGAATCATTTTGGTTGGAAGAGACATTTAAAACCATCAAGTCCACCTGCCAAGTCTTTCCGGGGATGGTGACTCCACTATCTCCCTCGGCAGCCTGTTCCAGGGCTTGACAACCCTTGAAGATTTTTTTTTCCTAATATGCAACCTAAACCTCATGTGGAGTAACTTGAGGCCGTTTCCTCTTATCCTGTCACTTGTTACCTGGGAGAGGAGACTGACCTCCACTTTGCTGCAACCTCCTTTCAGAGAAGGTGTCCCTGAGCCTCCTTTTCTTCTAGCTTAACCCCCATTCCCTCAGTTGTTCCTCAGAATATTTGTGCTCTAGATCCTTAACCAGCATCATTATCCTTCTTTGGAAATACATCAGTGTCCAAGATACAGGGCATGCCATGTGAATTTCCTCTCTTTCACAACTATGTCAGTCTGTAAATGAGGTGATTTTGCTCATCCAAATTAGATAGGTTAATGAACTATGCTTTTTAATTTCTTGGGTTTTTTTTCTTTTTTTCTTCTTGAGAAGAGAGTATTTTGAATAAAAAAGGCTGTTCAGTTTTGCACAGATTTGTATCTGTTTTTCAAGCAGGCTGTGAAAATAGCAGGATTTTCCTGACTAATTCTCACCAAAACAATAAAAAAGGCAAGCAAAAAGGGAAGGTTTTGCTGAAGCAAAGGCTGATTTCTGCACCTCTGTAGAATACAGAGGCAGAAATCAGGCACCTGTAAATTAGTCGTAAAATGGTCTGGGCTGGAAGGGACCTCCAGAGCTCATCTAGTCCAACCTCTCTGCAGTCAGCAGGGGCATTCTCAACTAGACCAGGTTGCTCAGAGCCCTGTTGAGCCTCACTTTTAATATCTTCAGGGATGGGGCTCCAACTACCTCCCTGGGCAACTTGTTACTAACATCCAATCTAAATCTGCTCTTCTCTGTCACTGCAGGCCTTTGTATACAGTCTCCATCCTTCTTGCAGGCCTCCTTCAGGTACTGAAAGGTCTTCCTGGAACTGCCTTTTCTTCAGGCTGAACAACCCTAGCTCCTTCAGCCTGTTTTTGTAGCAGAGGTATTCCAACCCCCTAATTGTGGCAGAGGCCTTGCATCCTTCCCAATAAAGACTGAATGAAATGTTTTCCAGTACTACTAGGAAAGTGCTTTGTTAGAATTGGAGAATTAAGAGAACAGAAAAACAGCTACTTGAGTTTTGTTTTCTGGCATGGTTTTCTTAAGGAAGCAAACCTTAAGCAATCATGTTGGCTGTTGCTTGGACCACTCAATATTTGAATTTTTTGATCCTTTTCAAGCAGATTTTTCAGAGAGCGGGAAAGTCTAAGACATTATTAAATTCCATCAGTCATGTGAAAATTACAGTCCCTGTAAAATAAAAAGGCAAGATGTGTGCACCAGTTCAGGCTATGTCTGGAACAGGATGGCATGTGACATTAACTGCTGAGATGCCCACAAGAAAGATCTTTATGAATGTCTCAACCACAAAAAGAGTCTCTCCAGGAGCTTGAAATCAACCACAAGACACAGATTTGCAAGGAGCCATACCATGTTAAACTGGAATGTAAGGGAGTAGCTTTCAGATCCCACATTTCTCCTTGCCAGCGCTATCCCTATATTCTTTGATTTGCTTTGCACCCCTGAGATATTTGCTCAGATCTTGAACACCTAATATTTTTCATTAAGTGAGCTTGTAGATGCCACTAGATGTGCATATTCAGAGCCCATTAAGAATTTTACACTAGCTGAGATCAAGTGGAGCCAGAAGAAATTTCCTGGGTTTGTTGCCTCAGTCTTCTCCTATTCACAGTCAGGCAAACCTAGCTTATGAAGTTTCTAGACCAGCTCCACTGATACAACAACTGGTACAACAAAGCTGTGTCCTTTCCTCCTTTAACTATGTTTGTTTCTGTTTCACTTTGTGTTTGGACTCAGATGGGTTGCCCAGGGTTTGGGCTTCCCACTTCATTTCCTTTCAGTTGGCAGGAAATTTGCAATTTCTTCTCATGGTGTGACATGATGTGGATCACAGTTATCTTCATGAAAACTCTTTTATAGTCCTACTCTGCCTTAAGTTCACAGAAGTGACTAAACTAGATTTATGTTAATTATTGACACAGAGCAGAACAGCTTCATCTGGAAATGCTGAACTTAAGGCAGAATAGCCAGCAATCCTGCAGTTCCAGCATCACTAAGGAATTAGAATCCCCAGAGAGGGAGTTCAAAGTGGGTTCTGCCTGGATGAGGGCTTCTGTTCTCAGTGTTAAGGATAATAAGCATTAGACCAGATTTGGCTCAAGACCAGAAAAGTGGGAGAATACTCACATAATGCACAAGATGAAGAAGCCATGCCAAAGAAAGCCACAGAAACCAGAATTTCACTTTACCTTGCCCTTACCCTATCCATGTCTGATCTGGCCACTCTTTGGATGTCAGATTGAGTCATCCTGGGCACATTTTCTCACGGAGCTGGGCTTCTCTTTTTCTCTATTTATGCTGTGCTGCTCCCGAGAACAAGTGGTACCTTTTCTGTAGGGCTTGCCACCACAGGCACTGCTGTAAGACCTCTTAACTTCATTATAAAACACAGAAGAACAGCCTCTGTGGAGTCTGGTAGTTGCCTGTAGAGACCTGGGAGGTGTCTGAATAAGCTTGGGAAGAGCTATTGTCGGAGTTGCTGAAACAATTGCTTGCTTCTTCCTGGGGTGAATAGCCATCTGGGTGTCTGGGAGGTTTGCCGGCAATGAAATGTGACATTTGCCTTTTTTCTCTTTGATGGATTTTGCCCTAGAGGGCAAGAGATGAATGCTATGATTTCTGCAGTTGGTGATTAGATTCTCAAATTCCCTGACAGGTATATATCTGCATATTTACTCTTAAATGTGGTGATGAGATTCTGCTCCATCACAGTGCTCTCAAGGAGTAAAGATTTTACTTTTAGACATTAAGTTTAGAGCAGGAATTTCATTTTTGTTTAGATGCAATCCTCACTTAAAACAATCTCCACATGTGAAAGAGAATCCTGACTTTGTATTCCAGAAAGAAAAAAAAAGTCACATCACCATTAACTCTGTTTTCTGCAACAGGCAAAACTTTCCAAGAGGCAACAGTTGCAGAACTCAGCTAGCTAAATCTTCTCATTCTCATATCTTAGGTATCGTTAGACATTGTAGGAAGAAAATAGAATCCAGAGGTGTAACTCTGTGATCCAAGAAGAGAATTAGAAGACTTAGAGTGGCTAGACCTCATACATTACACAAAGAAAACCAGAGAAAGGCTTTTTACTCCCCATCCAGCAGAGAAGGATATCTGCTTATGATGGAATATTATGGGTTAGAAGGGACATCTAAAGATCATCTAGTCAACCCCCCGTGCCGCAACAGGATCACCTAGGGCAGATCCCTGTCTCTCTTGAATTGGGGATCCCAAAACTGGATACAGCATTACAGGTGTGGTCTCACCAGTGCAGAGCAGAGGAGCAGGAGAATCTCCCCAAAAATGCAGGACACACTTTTTTTGATGCACCCCAAGATACCATTGGCCTTCTTGGCTACAAAGGCACATTGCCATCCCATGAATCATTTACTGTCCACTAGGACTCCAAGGTCTTTCTCCAAGGGGCTGCTTTCTAGCAGGGCAACCCCTGGTCTGTACTGGTGCCTGGTATTATTTGCCCCCAGATGCAGGGCTGTACACTTGTCATTATTGAACTTCATGAACTTACTGAACTTATTAATTACTTCCACCACTGAGGTTGTTAGTGTTGCTACTAAAAGGCATCAGTTTGTATTTAAACCCTTTGACTAGAGCAAGTGGAATGGTAAATTAAAAAAAAAAAATGCCCAAAAACTCGTAGCAGAGCCACAGGATGTTGCTTTGTTTGGGAAAATTCAAGGACACATGGCATTAGGGTGAAGTGAGCCAGAATTTATCTTAGGGAAAGGAGCAGGCCTCTAAAAGCTCCCATCACAAATACAGCAGATGACTGAACATCAAACAGCAGAAAGAGCTTTCTGGATGTGTTTCTAGTCACAAGCTCTCTCATGATCTTTTTCGATTATTGAAAATCCCTTGAAAAATCTGGATTAGTTTCTAGTGCTTAGCCTAAAACTGCTCTGCAGCCTACCTGTGACACATCTGACTGTGACATTGCAGCATCACACACACAAGGTCACTCTGCCACCACTGCTCTGCAAACAGACAGTAGAAGAGGCCTAGTCACTGTTGAGTCACCACCATCACATAGGCAGGTTCTCTGGTCTCATGGGTGGGAAAATATTCATCCTGATGGTGTTTGGACTTTCTGTAGCTGCAAGGACACTTGTGTTATAAATAGCAGCAGTGGGGCTATTCAAGAGTGCAGGGCTGTGACTAAGGCTCTGTTTGAATAGCATGCTCTCTGCAGAGTTTATAATCTTCCTTTCCTGGAGTTTTTATTGGTCTGATTTAAGCTTCCCAGAGACTCAAATACCTAACAGAACAATACATTAATAGGATGCTTTCCCCTCTCCCCCTTTTGGAAAGAAAGGAATTAGATATAGAGAAGAAAAAAAGGGGTAAAACACCCAAAGAATACTCTTGCTTCTATTTGGAAGGTAAAAGAAAAACTTTAACAATAAATAAAAGGTATTTAAGGTAGGGGAGTTACAAAGAGGTATAAGGAAGGGAAACAAGATACAAATATATATATATACAACCAGATTGATGGCAATGGATGAAGGTAGATTCAGGAAAGGGTTGTCCACCATGTGGTGGGCTGTCCACGTGGCTAAAACAGGAGCAGCAGGAACAATGGTGCTGCTATCAGGCAGGCAGAGAGGGCAAAGAGAGAAAGAAATAGGAAGTTCCTCTGTTTTTATAGGGGGCTAACCACTACACTTGGGGTTAACCCCAGGAGGGTCAACCCTTTACAGAGTTCAAGATGAATTTGGAAAGAAGAAGCTTTGCTTTATTGTTTCATGAACTGAAATGAACCTGGTGCATTGGGCCTGTTACAAATCTCTGCCCAAATACACATAACGGTGTAAAGCAGTGTACTTCATCCTCCTCTTTTCTTGCTTGCTTTAGAATGTGCATGTTACCAGACTGGCCTGCTAACTGCCTCCTATAATTCACCTCTGTGTATAAAGGAGCCCCCCATCCCAAGGGCTGGAATAGAATCACAGAATGGTGGATCACCTAGTCCAACCTTGCTGCTAAAGCAGGATCTCCCAGAGCAGGCTGCACAGGACCATATCCAGACAAGTTTGGAATGTCTCTAGAGGAGACTCTGCAACCTCTCTGGGCAGCCTCTTTCAGCACTTTGTCACCTTCAGAGGAAAGTTTCCTCCTCACATTTAGACGGAACTTCCTGTGTTCTAGTCTGTGTCCATTACCCCTTGAACTGTTGCTGAGCACCACTAAAGAGTCTGGACTCCTTCCTTTTAGATATATAACTGTTGAGAAGAACCTTCTTGGTCTTCTCCAGGCTAAACAGTCCCAGATCTCTCAGGCTCTCATCAGAGAGATGCCTCATCATTTTTGTAGCTCTCCATTGGGCTCTCTCCAGTAGTTCCTTATCTCTCTTGGAGAGCCCAAAACTGTTCACAATACTCCAGACGTGGCTTTACCAGCGCAAAGCAGAGGGAGAGGAGAACCTCCCTCTTCTTAATGCGCCCCAGGATACCACTGGCTTTCTTGGCCACAGAGGCACATTGCTGGCCCATGGTGAATTTGTTTTCCACCAGGACTCCAAGGTCTTTTTCTGCAGAGCTGCTTCCCAGCAGGTGAACCCCTAACCTGTACTGGTGCATGGGATTATTCTTCCCCATGTGCATGACTCTATACTTGCCCTTGTTGAATGTCATTAAGGTTCCCTCTACCCAGCTCTCCAGCCTGTCCATGTCTTGCTGAGTGGTAGCTGAAAAGCAGGAGGAAGGAAGCAGGGAGCTGAATGGGAAAAAAGCCTGTGCTGGAGGCTGTGGGAATGGCTGAAGTTTAAGCAGGTGGTGTCTGATCTGCAATTTTTGGCAGCTCACACTTGAGCATGGGAAGGTCTGAACTCTGTATAGAATGTAGTGAAGCTGCTCGGTATCTCCACAGCTGGCAGGATACAGGCATAGATGCCATTGCCTCTGGCTATGAGAACTCCCTGTAGGGGCATGCAGAGCTGCCATGAAAGAGGCATTAGAGAAGAAGGAAGTGAAAACTAGGATTTCCCCAGCACAACTAGGCATGACCAGAGAGGCTTGAACCTACCAGCACCAAGCTGATACTGAAGAGGTAAAATGCTGGGGACATTGCCAGCTCTCTCCTGCCACAGATGGCTAATGCCCAAGTTATCTCTTTGAACAATGAGCTCACCTGACAAGCAAAACTGGAAGGAATTAAAAAAAAAAAAAACCCCACATGACAAAATCCAATGCAGAGAAGTTGATGCAGATCAGACCACAGCATTAGGTAAAATATTCAGCAGAATACCTCCTGCTGGGTTAGCGTAAAAGTAAGAGGACTAAAAACCAAGTGTAATAGTGCAGATCTCTATATGTGGGTATGTGGATTTGAAAGACCTCTTTAGGAGGACTCTAGGGTGACAGGTACAGACTGGCATGTGGACTATTAGGAAGACATGCAGATGTTAGTGTCTTTCAGGATTGGACTTTGTTTGTAAAAGGTTTAGCTATATTTTTGTAAATATGTGGAGCTGAGAAACTCTGCTGGTAAAGATCTCATCAAGACACAGTTGAGGGAGAGGATTCTGTCCCACTGCTCTCCAGTGCTGTGTTCAGCTCAAGTCCTCAGCACCATATAAACAGGAACCTACTGGAGTGGGTCCAGAGAAGGTCACAAAATGACTAGGAGACTAGAACACCTCTGTTATGGGGAAAGGCTGAGAGAGGTGAGGTTGTTAAGCCTGGAGAAGAGAAGGCTCCAGGGAGACCTTATTGTGGTCTTTCAGTACTTAAAGAGGGCCTATTAAAAAATGGGGACAGTTATGTTATCAAGGCCTATTGTGACAGGGAAAGGGGTGATGGTTTTAAACTAAAAGAGGGGAGATTCTGACTAGATATAAGGAAGCAATTTTTTGTGCTGAGGGTGATGAAACATTGGCCCAGGATGGCGACAGAACTGGTAGATGCCCCATCTCTGGAAACATTCCAGGTCAGGTTGTTTGGGGCTCTGAGCAACCTGATCTACCTGTGGATGTCCCTGGTTGCTGCAGGGATATTGGATTAGATGACCTTTAAAGGTTCCTTCCAACTCAAACTATTCTGATTCCTCAAGTTTTAATGGCTTTTAATGAAGATCTTCAACCTCACTAGCAGGAATAGAAATATCCATCAGAAAAACATATTCTTAAGCCTCTCGAACTAAAGTAGAAATTCTCACTTAGTGAGATCAAAGCTGGTTTTTGAGGAAGTAAATAGGCATATTGGAAACATCTTTGAAAAGCCATCAATGACTTTTCCCCCCCCAGTTTTTCCCGTGTGTTTCACGTAGACACTACTTTATTAATGCATACGAATGTTACTGCTTGCACCCTACAAAAGCATGTCCAATCAAGCAGAAATCTAGTTTACATACCTTGTCTGCTCCTTGCTGTGATCATTTTGCTCTCTATTAAATGGCTGGTTGGACTGCTAATTAAAAGGCAAAGAAAAGACTTTCCATTTGCAATCATTTCAGAGCCTTAATTTCCTCCGAGTTCTAACTGTGTGTGCTGTTGACACAGCTCAAGCATTCACATCTCAGTTATCCTGAAAAAGCTCTGCATATATGATAATGAACTTAACATGTGTAGCAACATGAGAAGTCAGAGAGGCCAACTCCAACCTGTTGTGCTCCTCCAGCACATGAGCAACATGACTGGCATGGAAAAATCTGTGCACACAGCTGCTGTGGCTATCGAGACATCCGCCCTGCTTCAGCACTACACTTTCTTATGAGGGAGTGTCACCAGCTTAGGTCATGTCCCACAGCCTTGCAGGATGCTGAGCTCGGGGAGTGCATGCTGAGAGCTAGTTCTGCTGTGGAGGTGGGAAGTGAAATGAAGTTGCAGAAACTTGAAAGTGGAGTTCACCAAAGGAAGTTGCTCTCTGGTAAACAAAATAAGAAGTGCTTAATTGTGTCTTTACTAGGGGTCAGCCTTAAGGCTCTTCTGCTCCTGTCATCACACAGGAGGTACTTCTGAGATGGCTGCTCCTGAGCCAGTGGGACACCCCACTGGGGGCAGCTCAGTGGAGAAAACCAGCCATCATTTAAAGCTGTCAGCTTCTCTGCCAGGTTCAAGCACAGGCTGCAGGGAAGTGAGATAGCGACTAGTAGCTTTGGGGGAAGACCCCCATGCTGGAGGATTTCAGACAGGCACTTGGTGGCCTCCTTGTGTCCTTAAACATTGTGAAGGGTCCTGAAGGGGATGAGGAGTTCTTGCCAGTTTTATTGATTGCAGTCCTCCAGTCTCTTCAGTAAAAGCCATGTGTCTGACCCTGATGCTGAAGAAAATCTGTGTTTGCTCCCATGACACAAGACAGGTGAGATCATTGCTTGGGGAGTGCCAGATAGTGCTGTAATAGTCTCATATATTTATCTTCTGATGTGCTAGTTTCGTTTAAGCTTTAGAAGACAACCTTGTTGTCACCTCCAAGGTAGTTTCTTTCCATATAAGCTGTTGCAAATGGCAATAGAATTCGCCTTCTCTTCCTTGCTTTCCAGGTAAGTGATTCTTAGGTCAGGGCAGGACCCTACAGGCAGTCAAGCACTGCAGTGCTGGACTGATTTCTGGCTTGAGGGCTGCCTGCCACTGCCACCAGCTCTATGTAAGGAGGGCTGTGTAGCCTTCAGGAAACAGCTCAAATCCCAGCTTCTTATATGCCTTCTCCTTTCTCCAGCATGGCAGAAGTGGAGGTGGATTATAAGCAAAAAGTATTCTGCCTACCAAGCTGCCAGAGCAGTGACCATGCTGCATGGGATAGTTATTTGCTGGCCTTGAGATAACTGCAAATGTATTCATATTTCCTGGAGAAAAATCACAGAATCACAGAATGTCAGAGGCTGGAGGAGACCTTGAAAGATCATCCAGTCCACCCCCCTGCCACAGCAGGATCTCCTATACCAAATCACACAGAAACACATCCAGGTGGGTTTTAAATATCTCCAGAGAGGAAGATTCCACAACCTCCCTAGGAAGCCTGTTCCAGTGTTCTGTCATCCTCACAGTGAAAAAAATCCTCCTCATGCTTAAATGGAACTTCCTGTGCCTCAGCTTCCATCCATTGCCCCTCATCCTGTCATCGGCCATCACAGAACAGAGCCTGGCTCCATCCTCCTGGCACTCACCTATTACATATTTATAAACATCAGTGAGGTCATCTCTCAGTCTCTTCTTCTCTGAGCTAAAGAGCCCCAGCTCCCTCAGTCTGTCCCTGTAAGAGAGATGTTCCATTCCCTTAATCATCTTTGTGGCTCTGCGCTGAACTTTCTCAAGCAGTTCCATGTCCCTCCTGAACCCAGAACTGAACATAGTACTTCAGATATGGGCTCACCAGGGCAGAGTAGAGGGGCAGAAGATTGTTTCTCGACCTACTAGCCACAGCCCTTCTAATACACCCCAGAATGGCATTGCCCCTTCGGGCCACAAGAGCATATTGCTGGCTCATGGTCAACCTCCCATCAACTAGTACCCCCCAAACCTTTTCCCCTTCGCTGCTTTCCAACAGATCAGTCCCCAGCCTATACTGATCCACGGGGTTGTTCTTTCCCAGGTGCAAGACTCTACACTTACCCTTGCTGAATTTCATTAAGTTTCACCCTGTCCAACCCTCCAGCCTGTCCAGGACTCGCTGAATGGCAGCAGAGCCTTCTGGTGTCAGCCACTTCACCCAGTTTGGTGTTATCAGCAAACTTGCTGACAGTGCACTTTATGCCCTCATCCATGGTCTTGTAGTCAATATTCCACTTAATGTCCCAGCACCCAGGCATCAGAGGAGGAAGGCAGAAAGATCACAGTAGTCACATGGTCATCTCTAGGCTTGTGGCTGTTGCTTCTTGGTAATGCTCACTTACATCCCCAATAACAGTTCAGGTGTCCAAGACAGTGGCTAAACATTGTATGCCTCTGTGTAAAGAGGGAGCAACAACACTCCTTCCCCATGCAGTGTCTGAGGGATGGGAAGGAGAGGGAGAGAAGGTGGAATCTGCTGAAATAGGATCTGCTGATGAAGAAATGGTCATGAGGGACCACAGTATGGGTGTGGTCAAGCTTAGCTCAGATTCCATCCCTGTAGCCAGGAATCAGGAATAACAGCTGTTTGTTTGTGAGTACAGCCTCTATGCCATGTACTTTTATAAATGGTCATACTGCTCCCAGGTCATTGTACTAATTTCAGCAAAATCTATGAGAAAAGAAACATTCTTAATCATGTCCAGTTTACTTCATGCTGTTCTAGTTTTGTTTACTACTTTGAAGTAATTTCTTCCACTAGATCACTTCTGCTTTCCCCCAAAATAAGAACATCCTGACCAGATCACACATTTTTCTGCAAATATTACTGAGTTTGTTGCATAATTTATTTAACTTTTTTTTTCCCTCTGTTGTTCATCTAGCTCTAAAATTTACATCAAGGAAATAAAAAATTCAAGAGCATTTTTATCCCCCTACCTTTGAACTAATGAATGCCAATGCAACTCCAAATTTCTGTTTCATAAGAACAGATTAAAGGTAACACAGTGTGTAACCTCCTTTGTGCTCAGCTCAGAGTTAATGGAATTTCATTGTTTCACTCTCCTATGGCTACAGAAGTACTGTCTTACATTGCACTCTGCAAAAGCATACCTACATCTGTGTATTTATACCTGTAAGTCTTTCAGAGGAAAATAAGTCTTCTGACATTGCCCTGTCTGGGTACAGGAAATGTGTAATGAGTAATGCAAGTTAAAGAAGCAGCAAAATAGCAATTCTAGCTAATGGGATCTAAAATATCAAATGCAGGTAGTAAAGTGGGCAAGAAAAGAGAGTTTAATCAGTATTTGTTCCAGTGTCTTGCAATGGATAATGTTACCATATTTCAAACTGTAATTGCTTTTGTCTCTGTTGAGACACATTTTATCATGCCACAAGCATGAGTAAATACTGTACTGCAGGTGATGCCTTACTTTGAATTTTTGGTAACCAGCTTTACTGGGTACTTGTGTGTGTGTGTGTGCTTTCTGCTGGTCCCTGGCCAGGCAAAAGGTAAGCGTAAGAATAATGCTGCAGTCCTGTCTGAGCTGATTTACTGCACGAGTAAGTCTATCACTAATAATAGAGCAACTGAAGCCAAGGAGAATTGTAAGACAAAGCAGGGATTTCAAGCAGCTAAGAAGAGAGAGAATTGCAAGTTGCAGCATAATTAAATCTTAATGTCAGGTCCAAAGCATTAATGGAACCAACGTAACAGCATGTGCCCATGCAGATTCACACAGAATGCTTGCCTGTTTCTAAAGGGTTTTGTTGGCAGCCACCTCAATGATCCCCAAAAGAAATATGAACAGAGATCAAATCCACCAAGTCCTTGGATGTCCCCAAGGACATACTTGGAGATTGAGAGCTCTCAGCATCCTGCAGTGCCAATCTCCCATTTAGGATTTGGCTACTCAACTATTAAAAATGCTTTGTTAATCATAAATCATAGATTAGGTTGGAATAAATCACAGTTTTGGTTAGAAAAGACCTCTGTGATCACCAAGTCCAACTGTTAACCCTGCACTGCCAAGTCCACTACTAAACAGAGTCCTTCAGCATACCTACATGTCTTTTAAATTCCTCCAGGGATGGTGACTCCAACATTTCCCTGTGCAGACTGGTCCAGGACTTGACAGTCCTCTGGGGGAAGAAACTTCCTGGTATCACACAGATTCATTTGGATAGATGACCTTCACTTACTAGACAGGCACTCCTCCTGCCACAGGCATTTTCTTAGTTTATGCTTGTAAACTATACTGTCATTGGAGAAAACCATGTCATGGAGGCTTTTAAAACAGAACAGTTATTAGTAACTTGAAGAATAAAAAAGCCATTTCAACAGCCATTTGTCTTCTAAAACTCCATTATCACCACTACCTGTTTCTTAGCATCAGGACAGGACTCTCTTGGTAAATTCTGTATTACGAGAATTGAATGCTGGTTTCTGATCTCCAGTGTGGCACTGCTTGAAGCCACTGGCTCTTGTGCTTAGGGTCATCCATGCTGCTGCAGTTGTAAAGAAAGAGCCTTTAAACATGCCCATTTTTCTCCACTTATCTTCGGGGTTTCTCTGTTTATTAACTATATATGTGTAGAAAAGGAATGGCTTTTGGCTTTATTTTCTGTTACGAAACAAAAGCTGCTGAGTTGTTGCTGGGCAGGGGCAGGGGCAGTTTGGCTACTATAAATTAGAGAAAGTTTTAAAAGTATTTGCAGGCTTAGAGAAGCATTCAGAGTTAGAAAAAGAAATAAAAGACAACAGAATATCAATGCATGGACTTAAAAGGACCGGGTCTATCTCCTTCAAAATGTTCACTGCTTTCAGGACTAGAAATGTTAAAATAAGAACCCAGCTGCTGGCTTTGAAGGATGGTGTAGGGAGTGGCATGCATTATTGGGAAAAATGGGGCACAGGACCAAAACTCTTAAGAGTCATAGAATGGTTTCAGTTAGAAGGGACCTTTAAAGGTCATGTAGTCCACCCCCTTTGCAGTCAGCAGGGACATCTTCAACTATATCACATTGCTCAGAGTCCCAAACTTTCCTGGAATGTTTCCAGGGATAGATTATCTACTAGTGCTCTAGCCATCCTGGAGCAGTGTTTTGCTACACTCAGTGTAAAACATTTTTTTCCTTAGATGTAGTCTAAATACCCCCTCTTGTAGCTTAAAACCATCACCCCTTGTCCTGTCACAACAGACTCTGCTAGAAAGATTGTTCTCATCATTTTAAAGGCCCCCTTTAAGTTGAAAGGTTGCAATGTGGTCTTTCCACAGCATTCTCTTCTCCAGGCTGAATAACCGCAACTCTATCAGCCCTTCTCCACAGAAGAGGTGTTCCAGTCCTCTGGTCATATTTGTGGTCTCCTCTGGTCTCACTCCAACAGGTCTGTGTTTTTCCTGTACTGAGGACTCCAGAGCTGGACACAGTACTGCAGATAGGGTCTCCACACTAGAGCAAAGGGGCAGAATCCCCTCCCTCAAGCTACTGGCCATGCTGCTTTTGAAGCAGTCCAGGATATGGTCATCTCCAGGTGCAAGTGCACATTGCCAGGTCACACCTGGCTTTTTATCCACTTTTTGTCACTTCTTTTATTCACTATCTGAACTCAAGTGGGTCAGCCAAGACTAAATACAAAAACCTGTCTTCATGTCATGCTCCCATAGCCAACCACAAGGTTGATCTCCAGAAGCAATGAATCTTTGCACCTTCTATGCGAATCTGTTTTGTTCTGCTGTTAAGGCAAGCCTACATTTGCTCAGCAAGGCTGAAGTTACTGACCTGTTTTTGCTGCTACTTTATGTCAGTTTCCTATAAACTACTGAGTAGGACAGAAGCATGAGAGCTGTGACTGAATCTCTGAACTATCAGAATCCTGTTCTAACACCAGGTCTAGTCATAAAAGCTGCTGAACTGAAAAATCTTTCTTGCTTAGAGGAATCAGGTTGGTGATGTCTGGACCAAAACATATTTAAATTATTTTCTCCATGTCTCACAAATAATTTTGTTAAAGTAACCCCTTAGACAGCAGCCACATCAGTGTCTCTGACCACACAAACTTAGCTAAGTACATTGGCTAACTACTGATTAAATCAATGTTTCTGTGCTTAAAAACTTGTAGACATGACACTTCAGAACATGGCTTAATGGACATGATGGTGTTAGTTTGAACTCAGTGATCTTAAAGATCTTTTCTAACCACACCAATTCTATGATTTGATGACAAATGTTCACCTGTTTTAAACAGAAACTCTTTTCTCTATTTTGAAGTTGTGTTATTTTACACCAACCACAACAATGGCTCTTTCTTCCCAGCAAGCAATTCTGAAAGATTTGTTGGGTTGAATTTACCTGGGATGTACATCCCAGATGTTTTTTCAACCTCATCCATGCTGTCTTAATCCAGAAAGAAGTTTTACTGTTATTGTAATAAATTCTTTCAGTTTTATTTTCTTAGAGTGATTATTTCATTTGAATATCATAGAAGATTTTAAGCTGACATTGAATTTGGTTGTACCTGAATTCATTATACTTGTCTAATTTATATTTGATATAAAATGACAATCACTTGAAATTGTATTGACAGATCTTTATTGAAGATATTCACTCAACAGGAATCATTCTGAACGAATTAATCAGATTGAAAATTCGCTTCAATTTTACAGCACTCCAGCGATAAGAAATGTAACTCTACACATTTCCTTGGCTAAATTGTAGCTATAATTTTGTTTAAAACTCTTTGAGTTCTTTCAGGTAAATTTGAGCTCCCCAGAGAAGGCTGTAACACCTAAGCTCAACTTCTGATATTGGATTAATTTGCAATTCAAGATGATATTGCTACAGGCAGACATCTCGCTCATTTCCCTGGGATGGCAGGCTGATACTTGTTTGAGGGAGATGGTTTGGTGGGAAAGGTGGGAGAAGCAGCCACCTTCCCTGCCATTAACAGGAATAGGGATTGTTCCCTGTTTGTGGAGCAGGTGAGAAACTAGTGGGAGATTATGTGGCAATGTCTCTCCCTCTGCACTACCCCAGGGAGGAACTGAAGGAGCCAAGTTGCACCCTCAGCCCCTCTGACTATTTCAGACACTGAAACCAATCGTAGGTTCATGCTTCAGCATCTGCATAACTTGCTTTGGGATTTCAGAGGCCTTGTGCTCAACACTTTGCAGAATCAATCCACAGAAATGAAATAATGCTTGTAACTTCAGCAGCTACGCACATTTTACTTGGCAATAATGTAATATCACTTTCGATCTATTTCCACTAAATGGAGTTGACATAAGTGGAAACTTATCATATTCCTTCTATTTTCTTGATCAAAATTCATTTGGAAGCATATCGTTGTTCTCTATTGTTTATTCTTTGTCTGGAAATTGGTATGTATGGACTTGGAATTCCCATAACTGCTTCTAAAGACATTTTCTAGAACCTACATTTAACCAGGATATACAAAAAAGCAGAAAGGAGAAAGGAAAAAAAAAACCAAACCAGCAAACCAGGGTGGGGGAGAGGGAAGAACAATGAAAACTCAACAATGCATCTGAGACATGGCTGTGATGTGTTCGCAAAGAGAAAGAATTTGGTGGCAACAACAGCTTATGGTGGTGTAATTGCCACCCAAACATATTGAACTAGTATTTATTTCACGTCAGATTTAAAAATTAGTTGAGTCACAAAAGTGGGAAATGAAGAATGGTGAAGCCAGGAATAAAGAGGTAGAAGACAGACAAAGAAGGAACTATCATGCTAGGAAATCATACTGAGTGCTATGGGTAAGCAAATTCTTTCATAGACTATTAATTACAGGTTTATTTCCTTGCATTGCAGAATCCTTGTCCCAATGCATTAGACAGATAAGAAGGAAAGGATGGGGTAGATGTAATTCACCATTATGAGAGGAAAGCCACTGCATGCAACACAGTCCCTTCTCCCATGTGTTCTGCCTCTCTTGTCTCTCTCAATAAAACATTTCTAGATTCTCCTCAGCATCATTTATATTATTGTGCTTCAGCTAGTTTATTTGTATTCATTTTCCCCTTAGCCAAATGGGATTGTTTATTAGGAAGCATTACAGCACATCACTGTGTAGTCAAGTTGTTTTAGTTTGGCTTCCAGCAAGTCTCAAAGATTTCCAGCTGCTTGTTCCAAGGGTCTGAGCCAGCAAATTATCAGTACCCACCTTAACATTGATTGCCAGGCTCTTCAGAGATATGCACCAAAGGCTGCCATAAGTTTTATATTGCTGTTCATATTTATTGTAGCAGCCCTGCAAGACTCTTCATGAAGGACTTCATAAGAGAGGCACAATCTGTGTGCAGAAGACAAGGTGGTGGCCATTGCCTTAGAAGCCAAGCAAATGCCCATTTCTTGTTCTTCACCCCCAGGATGCTAGGGACATCTTCTCTGCTTTTTCTCTCTTGTTCTGATCTGCTGACTCAAATGAGGTTCTCCCAATTTGTTCCATTGTGAGAGACAAGGCATACATTGGTCTTTTAAATCCACCCTGCTACCAATCTTCCTTTTGCTAGCACCACTTGGACGGCCCTGTTAATCTGATGATGATCTAAGTGAGAAGGGAATCAATCTTGCTACTGCAAGAGTTGATAACAAATTTGCATTACCTTCTATCAGTTTTTTTTTTCCTGTCCCTGATATAACATTCCTTTCCTTATTTAATTTGGTTTGGCAGACTTTCCAGTAGACCCTGATAAACCAAGTTAATATATTATGCAAATTTGCTCAGTCTTTCTAGGAAAAGTAAAACACCGTGTAGGACAATGCAAAGCAATTTTCCATACATTAAGGCTAAGCACAGAAGGACCAGGGCTTGTGAAATCAAAGCCATTCCTGTCTATAGAGGGCCTCATCCACTTGGTCTTCAGGATCAGGCGCTCTGTAGCAGAGCCCCACTATCATATCTCCTTCTGCTGCCTTTCCTTTAACCTTGGCCATAAGCTCTTCATCATTCCCCAGATAAAGTTCCATGGACTCCACCTGGTCACTGATGTAGAGGGTGACACTCCTTCCTCTTCTCACCTGCCTGTCTAGGATTTCCTAAAGAGCTTGTATCGATCCATTCCCATCCTTTAGTCATAGAACCTATCCCACCACATCTCACTGACGCTGATTATGTCATAGCCCTGTAGGCATGCCTAAGTCTCTAACTCTTCCTGTCTGTTTCCCACGCTACAAGCATTAGTATAGAGGTATTTAAGTTGGGTATCCCTTGAAGCTTACAGGTATAAATTCTATTCTCCTGTTTCTGTATGATCTCATGGGGTGGTATTTGGTTGGCTGATCACAGGATATGGGTTACTTACAGTCTGCTCACGGATGCAGCTGTCTATCTTCTCTGCCTCCCTGATGCTACACAGCCTTTTCACTATCTCCTGCAGCTCAACTATCTTTTGGAGGTCTTCCACCAGGGCACAACTTTGGCAGGCAGGTTCACCACCTGTCCCTGCCCCAGGGGAAAGACGCCTCGCTCAGCTTAAGGTCTGCGTGGCAGCCTCTGGCCTCAGCATCTCCATCTCAGTAGTGGCATAGCTCATTACCAGTATGGATGGCACAGACCTCCCCTAGCCAGAGCTCTCCTGCAAGTGCTCGCTATTCTGCCTCGAGGGGCAAGGTAGGATGTGCTTCCTGCTCTTGTGCACAACGGATGAGGATGGCCTGCCGGCCATTTTTACCTCGGAACCCTGCCCCAGTGCGGGTTTACCTGCCTCCGGAGCTGGTGTCCTCGACGAGTGACCGTTGGTGCGTTGACTGCACGCTTAGCTCTGTCGCCGGTGGTGTTGGCTCCGCCTGCAAGGCCTCAGCAGCCTGACCACGAGGTGCCCGCTCCAAGCACAGGTTAGTCGCTTTCTCTGCCTTAATAAGACCCCGAAAGAGACTTAGTCCGGCCACTTTGCCCTCAAATCCCTTCCCCAGTATGGGCTTAGCTCCACTGAAGCTGCACTGTACTGATGGCTTCCCTTGAGTTTGGCATTTGGCGAAATGAAGCTCAAGAGACCCCCGAATACTTAAAAGATGGACAGATCTTATTTTAAACGAGTCTTTACTTGAGCAAGCAATAAATGACTGCTTTTAATTTTCCCCACGTGCTACACGTTTGTAAGTGTTCAAAGTGAAGCATTTTGAAGTTTAAAGTGATTTTAGAACAAGCGGTGGATATGCCTTCACCTGGCACATCGAGTTTTAGATACCCCTTACCTAGAATGATGCAGCACGTAGACTTCAGAGAGAGGAGATGAAGACAGCTGGATTTTAGCAAGAATATAGATTCTCCTTCAAGATGTGAGGGAACAGTTGACTGCCAGAGCACTAGGAAAAAAAAAAACCTTGTAGTAACAAGGCAGCCCTTAGCTATTCATCACAGAATTTCTTGTGTGATGCTACTCATACCACGGCAGTACAACTCCCAGTAAAGGAATTTTAATAGAAACTTTTACCACTGCACGTTCTCACTGAAATGTAGTTGATGCTTCAAAGAAAGTATCACATGACAAAAGGCAGAGATTTTTTGCCCTTTTATTATTTGGCCTGTTCCACGGCGTCGCTCAATTTGGATTTACTGGGTTAGGATCCGAGTTGCTTATGGTTTCTGATAAATCAGACTAGCAGCAAGGTTTAGGGCTTTTGGCCTTATCATTCAAGGTCTGTGATAAAAAGCCGGACTTAGCAGGGATCCCTTGCATCACTATCTGTGTTTGGGGCAAGTCATTCATGGCAGTGTGGATGTAATTCCACTTGATTTTTGTGTGAGTTTGCTTCTTGTTTTTATTGAAAAGAGTGTTGGAATCAGTTTATGTTCTGAAGCATTTTATCTTGTGTGAGAAATTTGGACTTTTGGGTTGTATAGTTTTGCTTGAACTCATACCACGCTATACATGGACTCTCTGAACTACTTTAATGCAGGTTCTTTATTACTTAAAACCACAAATCGATGAGATCCCAAATTACTTCAGGTGTTCTCTCTCAGATAAACAAGTTCATACTGATAATATTAAAGGTAATTTGAGTGGTTTAATTCTAGAAAACCACAACTGGCAGCTAAGTCACTGGTGTTGATCTGATAACGTGCTGGGCACACAGTATTTCTCCGGATAGTTGTGGAGGCATTTTTTTCTTACCTTGACTTCTATAGAGAAGTTTCAGGAACTGGAAATTTGATGCTGAGATCAGATAATAAGAAGGATGTGTAACTACTGCACAGTGATTGCTTTTATATAAAGTAAAGACTTCCCAAGAGAGTAAAGGAAAATGTCCTATGACTCGAACTGGGTTTATAGTACAGCGTAACATCTTAATCTGCAGCTTCTTTTTCCAATGCAGTTATGCCTGACCAATCATGCCACATTATCAGACTGAAGTATATTCTTTGGTACTAAAGATGTACGGGTACTGAGGACTGTCCTCAATTAACAAACAAGCTAAAACCAATCCAAACAAAACGCAACCAAAACTTCTCATGAGTCATCCCACTTGCTCCCTAAAGAGATCAAATCCTTTCTTTGCCCTCAGAGTAGTAGGGGCAAATGCCACAGTAAGAAATACGGGATTGGTTTATGTATATGTTATCAACCTCCTCCCACGCTGCCTGAAATGATCCAGTATCTCAGTCGAGCCTGTCTGGTAGCCAAAACTTATGAGTCAGTTTTGCACTACTTGACCCTGACACCAGCAAGTAAATCCCACAAGCTGCAAGGGACAGTTGAAGCGAAAAGAATACAAAAATGTATGACCAGATGAAGAGAGTTGTCTGGTTTGTGATCTGAAGAAATACACCTTCACATTTTCCCTCTTGCTGAGAATGCAGCTCTTAATCTTCCTGCTGTCACAGAAAAGCTTGGTCACCCTTCTCAGATAAAGCAGTCTACTTATCTCATCAATTCCCACTCACCCATTATTTATTTCACAAGTTTGAAAGCTGTCAGCATTGTGTAAGAACCATCAGCATGAATATTTGATGACCACAGCTGCCATAAGCATAGCAAATCTGATAGACTGCTAGCAGTGTATTAAATATTCTGTTTACTCCATAAATGTACGTCTTTAGAAATCTACTGAGAGACTCTGTCCAAGGAGATTTGAAGCTGGGTATTTCTTATGCATCTTAGTTTTGAAAATAAATGGTGCACTTCCCTGAGAGTCTAGTCAACACTTGCATCTTCAGTGCATATTTCTACATGTAATGAATGCTTTCAACGTGATACCATTTTTGCTTCAGACTATTTATAGAATCATAGAATCTCTAAGGTTGGAAAAGACCTCCAACATCATTAAGTCCAACTATTAACCCACTGCCAAGTCACAGATAAGTGATGTCCTGAAGCACACATCTACAGGATTTTTGAACATTTTCATGAATGGTGATTCCACCCCTTCCCTGGGCAGCCTGTTCCAGGGCATGACAACTCTTTCAGGGATTTTTTTTTCCCTAATATCTAACCTAGACCTCCCCTGCACACCCTGAGATGGGTTCCTGCCATCCTGTTGCTCATTACTCAGGAGAAGAAACCGACCCCCACTTCACTACAACCTTCTTTCAGGTAATTGCAGAGAACAAGAAAGTTGAGCTTCCTTTTCTCCAAGCTGAACAACTCCAGTTCCCTCAGCTGTGCCTCATAAGACTTCTTCTATAGCTCATCCACCAGGTTTGTTGCCCATCTTTGGACATGCTCCAGCACCTGAATGTCCTTGCAGTGATGGGCCCAAAACTGAACCTGGTATTTGAGGTGTAGCCTCGCTAGTGCCAAGAATAGGGTGGATGGTCACTTCCTGAGTTCTGCTCTCCACACTATTTCTGATACAAGCCAGTGTGCTGTTAGCCTTCTTGGTGACTTGGTCAAGGTGCAATGAAATGCAATGGGTTTTGAGGTTCTACTCTACTGGGATGCGTTTGAAAGCCACAGGAATGTGCCTGTGCTTTAACAGTATTTTGTTACCAATATTTTAAGAAGTTGAATTAATTTAAAATGTTATTTCACGCAATACTTGGTTGTAATTGCATGTTTTCACAAGTTTTAATCCTGCTAAAACTTTAGCAGCTTTATCTTTATGCAAGAAAATCTCCCTGGATTTGTAAATTGAGTTCTTTGTGGTTCACTCTCTGTGTTTAATGCAGCAGAGATTCCATTTATCTGCTGCAGTGTGCAGCTACACTCTAAATAATCAGTTCTTTCTCTTAACTTTGGAGTTACTTTCAGATGTAAGAAATTTGCAGCTTGATTTCAATTGTTTTTTTATTTTTATTATGGAACTCAAACATTTGTTAATGGCTCCAACCAGAAAGCTATTCAGGACCGTTTGTTAGGGAGTGGTATTCAGCTCGGGGGTTAAGATGTCAAACTGGGGTAATGGGGAGGAGAAAGTTTGTCACCAACTAATTCTCCCCTAGAGAAGCTGTTGAGCTTTTTTGAAGACCATTAATTTTAGTAAAGAAGTTGAGTGCTAAGTATTTATGAATATATATTTATTCTGGCCCCAGGATGAATAGAGTTTGCACAAGAGTCTGGGAAAGCAGGAATTAAAAATGGTCAGTGCACAGGCAGGGAATTAGAGCAGGCAGTGATGGCTTTTCAGGAGTTACCAACATGAGTACCACACATGAACTGGTGATTTAAAGTGGTGTCCAATATTCCCATTCCCATGGAAAAAGCAATAATATTCTCTGATGTTTCTATAGTGTTTTTTTTCCCAAAGTCTACAAGACAGGAAGGAAAAATCAGTCTGGTTATACTTAACTTGCAAGTTAAATCTCCTTCAACCAATGGGTTTTGTTTACAGATTTCAAAAATTGCCAAATTTTCTGGAGCCTTCTGGAAATTCTTTAGCCACACTGACTGCTTTGCATATTTTCACAGACCTTTGTGGCAGTATTTATGGAAGGCATTCTTCATTTAATGTCAGACCTTTTTCACGACTTCCGTGTGAAGTCTCGTTTGACTAACTTGCGGTTAGATGTATGCAGTCTAAAAGCCCTGAACAAGGAGCACAATTTCCTGCACCTTGTTCTTCACACTCAGCAGAAGAGATTAAAAGATTCCCTGGTTCAGCTATGTCTGGCAAAAAGCAGGGCAGTGTCATCAATCTGGATCCATCATGGTATGTTACCTCTGGAACATGAGCCTTTTCTTCTTTGCAAACAATGGCTATGGATCTCATTGCGCTGGAGCCTTTAGATCTGCATCTTTAGAAAAAATTACACGTTGACACCATTTTAATAGACAAGGAAAACAATGTGGAACATGACAGAATGACAGTGAAGTATCAGTTATGCCTTTTAAAATGTTGGGACTTTTTTTTTTCCTCCTCACCAGAGTTTCTAACATCACTCCAGGAATCTGAAATTACACCATTTCCCTGTTGATTTGGGCTGACGTTTTCCAACAGTAAAGAAAGCAAAGAATATGCTTTCCTTTTTTTCTTCTTGTCCTAGCGTTGCAGAAGCCCTGCAAGGATTCCCTTCAAAGAAATCTGATCAGTGAGTTAACACAATATAAAATGTTATGTAAAAACACTAAGAAATACTCTCATAGAAGCCATTTGGGAACAAAAAAAGAGACAAAACCAAATTTTCAGCCAACACTTCCAAGGGAAGAGCTGGCATTTTTGTAATTATTTTTAGGCTCAATCTTTTTTCCTCATTCAAGTACATGAAAAATTGACTTTTCACATATGTCTTATACCAGAGCCCAGTCTAGAAACAAGGTACCTGTCAGCTCTTCAGCATTTGTTTTGGTGGTATTGAGGATCCTGAGGGAAGGGAATAAGGCTAAAAGCAAGACTACAACCTTAAATTTCAGAAATCGAAGCTTTAGGGATTTACTTGGAAGAATCCTACAGAAAATGTTCCTGGAGAGAAGTCCAGGAGAGCTGGTGGATCTTCAAGGATCACTTCCTCCCACCTCCAGAATGGTCCATCCCAGCGAGCAGGAAATCAAGCAAAGGCAGCAGGAGGCCTGTATGGATGAACAATATGATTCTGACAAAATTAAAATGTATAAAGGAAGTACACAAGGGGTAGAAGTAGGTGCAGGTGACCCAAGAGAAATACAGAGCCACTTTTTGAGAGTGCAGGGGTGATGTAAGAAAAATCAAAGCCCATCTGGAGCTGAGTCTAGTGAGGAACATGAAAGACAATGAGAAAAGTTTTTTTTCAGGTACATTATTAGGAAAAGCAAGGTTAGGGAGAATATGGGCTTGGTGTTGAAATGGGCAGGACACCTAGTGGCAAAGGGCAAAGAAAATGCTGAAGTTCTCAATGCCCCCTTCTCCTTGGTATTTATTGTAAGACTGGACTTCAGCAACTCCAGGCCCCTGAGTTCAGAGGGAAAGTCCAGAGTAGGGAAGACTTGCCTTCAGTGGAGAAGGACTGGGTTAGGAAGCAGTTCAGTAAATGACACTACCAAATGCAGTGCACTCCGGAGGCATTTAAAATTCATCTGAATAGGGCTCTTAAAACCTGGACATCACTGCTCTTACTTTGAACAGGGAGTTGGATTAGATGATCTCCAGGAGTCTCTGCCCACCTCAGCAGTTCTGTAATTCGGTGACAGCAGTGTAATTTGGGTGAAGTACAGCACAAGTTGGAAATGTAAAATATCCTCCCCTGTACCATCACCTACACCTGCTCCACTACTGCCAGAAGAACTGCTGAGTGCATCACTTGCCTCTGAAGAAAGCAGCAGAAGGGGTAACAAGGAAGATCTGCAGCCTACCACCCTGTCCTGGCCTATAAGCCATGGCAGGAATGCTTTGGTTGCACTTCTAGGGTTGGTGCTGTTCTGTGAGCATCTGTGGGAACCTCCCTGTTTCTGCACATCTCTGCTCCTTGCCCTGCCCCAGGGACTGCCCAGAAGCACAGCTGCCTCTTGGCACCCCCTTGGGTTACGGTGTCCATAGTTGCTGCAATGGAAGTAAGAATTGTGTGCAAGCAGCTTCCATGCTTTGCAGAAAGTAACACAGCTGCCTTTCCCTGGCCATGCTACTTGGTCCAGAATGGGAGGTCATTCACAAGGGAGACAAAGAACTACTGAACAGAGTCCAGCAGAGGCCATTTACATGGTGAGGGAATGGGAGCATCTCAGTGGAAAGGAAAGCCTGGGAGACCTCAGAGGAAACAGGGAGTTACAAATGCTTATGGATGACTAAAGGGCAAGTGTCTAGAGGATGCAACTAGACTTTTCACTGATGCCTAGTGACAGGACAAGGGGCAGTGGGCACAAACTGGAACATGGGAAACTCTATCTGAACATGAGGATTTTTTTTCTTTTTGCTGTGAGGGTGATGGAGCACTGAAACTGGCTGCCCAGAGAGGTTGTGGAATACTTCTCTGAAGAGATTCAAAACCCATTTGGATGTGGTCATGTGAAACCTGCTCTGGGAGACTCGGCTGTAGCAGGGGAGTCAGATTAGATGATCTCCTGAGGTCCTTTCCAACACCCAGCATTCTGTGTTTCTGCGTCCAGCAGTCCTTCACACCCCTTCCCATCCACCAGCCAGGCTCCTCTCTAGAGGCATTCCAGTTAAGCACAGAGTAAATATTATTTAATCTAGTAAAATTCTTCCCAATAGCTCTAGACCGTTACTGAAAAAAAAAAGCCAATGGCTAATTTTGGGAAGTCGTTACTGAGAGAGTGAAAACCATGGGGGATTTTATTGGCCTGCTGTGATACAGGTTAAATATAGGGGCACCAGGAATTTCCCTCCAGGCCAGATAAGTCCCACATAAAATACTTGAACTTTGCAGGCATGCACACCCCATAAGGCAATGCTGAGCATTTCATCCAAGTAATAACACAGAGGGACCTCTTTCCAATACTGCAGCAGCCCTGTTTGAGAGGGAGGCTGATTTCTTTTGCCTGTGTTTCATTCTTATGCTGCTGTGTATGAGGTCTGCCCACCGTTATTCTTAGTCCTATCTATGCATTTGATCCCCCCTAGCTCTGTGGAACCAAACTCACACTTAGTCTTTTGTGTAGAATTACTTTAGAAATTCCACCCGGGTTACTCCACCATTTTCACGAGCATACCTGAAAGAATTACAATTTATTTCCATGCTTTTTAAAGTTCTGAACTTTACCCATTCCCTGAAACTCCATGGGAGGTGTTTATTCTGCTTGGTACTCAGTGTAAAGTTCAGTGGCAATAAAATAATGAAAACACAAAGTAATGAAATAGAAAAGAAAAAAGACTGGCTGCTCCTTAATGAAGCAGACAATTGGTCTCTCCTAGCAGCAGTCCTCTGGATAAATCACAGACCTTCATTCGAGGTGTGCTGACACCTAGAAGTCCCTGGAAAAATGTTACTGTTCTAAACTACTACTCCTGTATAAGTACTCATGGATAGCTTGCAGCTTGAAGAGGAAGGGAACAGAAGATGTCTGGTATGAAGGAGCAGGTCAGTAGAATTATTCCTAGAAACTTTTCAGATGGTTTTAGAATGAAGTCACTGCATTAGTTATTGCTTCTTGAGTCTTACGGTCGCGAGTGCTAGTGGGGTGGAGCAGGAGCCAGGCACTTGAGTTTTGTGCGCCTTACGAGCTTGGCCAAAGAGAAACCCTTACCTACTTTATTTTAAATGGCTTAATTATCCTGGCTTGTATCAGAGAAAACAGAAGTGTGGCCAGCAGGACTAGGGAAGAGATTCTAACTCTGTACTCAGCACTGGTGTGGCCACACTGTGAATACCGCGTTCAGTTTTGGGCCCCTCACTGCAAGAAAGACATTGAGGTGCTGGAGCACAACCAAAAGACTACAACAACCGTGGTGAAGGATATAGAGCAGAAATCTTATGAGGAACAGCTGATGAAACTGGGGTTATTTAGCCTGAAGTAAAGGATGCTCAAGGAAGACCTTCTCACTGTATAACTACTTGAAAGGACCTTGAAGCCAGATGGGGGTTGGTCTTTTCTCCCAAGTAACAAGTGATGTGACAAAATAGCCTCATGTGCTTTAGAACGTGGTTTAGTGGTGTCCTGTCAGTGTTGAGTTAATGGTTTGGACTTGATGATTTTAAAGGTCTCTTCCAACCAAAATGATTTTATGATTCTGCTTAGGAGATGTCAGATTCCACCGGAAGGGTATGTATGGCTCCAAACAGTACCTGTTCTGGTAGCAAGATAGTAAGTGGATTAAGTATGTAACATTTCCCAAAGGAAGGAGTATGCGTGTAAGAAATGTAACTCTTAAAACTTCATCTTTCCAGGGAATAAAAGAAGACAAACAATTCCATTACCTTTCCTCTTTCCAACACATACATGTCACTGTGAATGAAAGTTCACAAATAATTAGATACTGTAAGGATGAGCTCAAGTTCCAAGAGAATATTGATTTTTTTTAAGTAGTGAACATATTTTCTTGCTTGCATTATTCAATACTCATTTCCCCTTTTCTGACTGCAGAAAACCTTGTTGGAAACGTATTTTTCCTTGCCTCAGCCATACTGATGTGAGTAGGGTGACACAGTAGTGAGGTCTATGCCTAATGCAAGCACTTGGTTTAAAGATGGACTGCAAAACTGCATCTGGAAAAGGAGCATTTTGGGGCAGTGAAGATTTTAAACAGTCTGGAACATTTTGTCATTTGGTGTCTGAAGAAGAATTTTTAAAGGACCTAAATTGTAGCAGGTTATTTAGATAATACATGTGGGAAATCTGTGCTCCCTGTACTTGCGTGGCTCAGAGGAACAGCTTGTGCCTCAGTTTCCTTAGATAAGGAATTCCGTCCAGGGAGACGTGTTTCTTCCCCTTTTTTGAGTGGAGGTGTTGTCTACATTGTTGTCCACTTTGCCTCTGCTGGAGATAAAATTAATTAATAACATGAACAAATAAGGAAATACAAAATAAGCTAGCAATACTTGCAACAGAAAAGACAATGTCTGTGTAGACAAGCTCTGGGTTTCTTCCTGATGTGAATATATGAACAAGGCCATACAAGCCTGTTTCTTTGGTTTCTTAGCTGTATTTCTTTAAATACACCACTTAAAGTTTATACTTATTCTCTTTTAATCTTAATCCAGTGAAGTAAAAAGTAAAAGTAAGTATTTTTAACCTTTCTTTGTGCCTCCAGCTTTTGGTACTTAAAGGGAAATGAGTTTAAAGTAATCATCTTGTACAACATGGGAGAAGTTGTATTGTCTCACTCATGTCTTAGAGCTTTTCCGTTTCAGAAATATTACTCTGCAGCATTCTGCCTGTGCCTGCAGATATTAATAAGTGTCCTTCAGAACCAGTCTATCAAGCAGATTTACTAAACTAGCTGCAGAGTAGAATTAATTGAACCTTCCTCCCAGTCCACTCATATGCAGTAGGTAAGCTGGGCAACTGCTGTGCAAACTGAAGCCGTGTGGCTGTGTTCAGCAGTGATAAACACAAGTAATGATTGTGCAAAAATGTTTCATAGAATCATACAATCATAGATCTATAGAGTGGTTTGGGTTGGAAGAGACCTTCAAAGGTCACCTAGTCCAATTCCACTGCAGCGAGCAGGGACATCTGCAACTACATCAGGTTGCTCAGAGCCACAAACAATCTGACCTGAAATGTTTCCAGGGATGGGGTATCTACCACCTCTCTGGGCAACCTGTGGCAGTGTTTCAGCACCTTCAGTGTAAAAAATTTATTCCTTACATCTAGTTAGAATCTCCCCTCTTTTAATTTAAAACTGTCTCTACATCTCCTGTCACAACAGGCCCTGCTAAAAAGACTGTCATTTTTCTTAGGAGCCACCTTTCAGTTCTTAAAGGCCTCAATAAGCTCTCCCCTGGATCCTTCTCTTCTGAGTGTGAGCAACTCCACAACTCTGTCAGCCTTTGTCCTCAAAGCAGAGGTGTTCCAAGCCCTTGATTTAACACAACATTCCTTCAACCTCACAATATTTCTTCTTCACTCAGTAACTCAGATACATTCACAGGTAAAAATATAATTATTAAAACAAATGAGCAGGCTAGAAACAAACCTGATAGGCACCTTGCAGCCACCTTGTCTGCTCAGAGCAAGGGGACACTTCCTGCCAGCTAATACGAAGTCATCATAGAATGGTCTGGGTAGGAAAGGACCTCCAAAGGTCATCTAGTCCAGCCTCCCTCTGCCGTCAGCAGGGACATCTTTAACCTGACCAGGTTGCCCAGAGCCCTGTCAAGCCTCACTTTGCATATCTCCACGGATGGGGCCCCAATCACCTCCCTGGGCAACCTGTTCCAGTATTCCACCACCCTCATAGTAAAGAACCTATTTCTAATATCCAATCTAAATCTGCTCTTCTCTTGTTTGAAGCCATTGCTCCTCATCATATCGTTACAGGCCTTCATATACAGTCCCTCACCAGCCTTCTCGCAGGCCCCCTTCAGGTACTGGAGGGCTGCTGTTAGGAGCCTCCTCTTTTCCAGGCTGAACAACCTCAGCACCCTCAGCCTGTCCTCATAGCAGAGGTGCTCCAACCCCCTGAATGTTTTCATGGCCCTCCTCTGAACCCACTCCATCATGTCCATGTCCTTCCTATTCTGAGGGCTCCAGACCTGTACACAGTACTCCAGGTGAGGTCTCAGCAGAGCGAAGTGGCAGAATCACCTCTATATTTGCTGGCAGTGCATCTTTTGGTGCAGCCCAGGATGTGCCTTCTGGGCTGCAAGCTCATGTCCAGTTTCTTGTCTTGTCAGCATTCCCAAGTCCTTTTCCACAGGACTGTTTTCTGTTGCCTTATGCCCCAGGCTGTATTGATAGTGAGGGTTGTTTGGACCCCGATGCAGAAGCCTTCACTTGCTCTTGTTGAACCTCATGAGGTTCACCTGGGCCCACCTCTCCGGCTTGTCCAGGTCCCTCTGGATGACATCCTGTCCCTCTGGCCTATCAACAGTGCCACTCAGCTTGGTGTCATTGCAGACTTGCTGATGATGCACTTGATCTTACTGTCTGCATTGTTGATAATAACATTAAACCACACAAGTCCCAGTAGAGACCCCTGAGGGACAAGACTTGTCACTGCTCTCTGTCTGAAATTCAAGCCGTTGAGCACTACGCTCTGCATGCGACCATCCAGCTAATTCCTTATCCACTGATCTGTCTGCTCTGAGCTGAGCAGCAGCACATGCTGACAGGAATTATTGCAGTATTACTTGCCTCAGCCTGAAAACCTCAGAGCTGTGAGAACCAGGTATTTGCACATGTGTTCTCACCACAGTTTAGTTTTATCAGGTGCACCCAGAGGGGAATGAGCTGTGTGTGAGCGTGACCTCAGCAGAGAAAGCATCAGCTCAGCAGCTGATTTGCACACTATACTGTATGATGTTTTGGTGATGCTCTGCCCAATTTGTTTGCTCACTGCCTTCCTGCAGAAGTGCAGATGTCAGTTTTGCAGTTAATTGTGTCCTTGGAAGTGACAGACCAGGAAATTCTGATTACAACACCCGTTTAGGAGGCTCTTCTCAGTTATATGCAGTCTGCATCAATCAGGAAAGCTGTGCTATGAAAAGTCATTTCATTTCATGGAGAATTTCAATATTGCAAAATCTGGTTTCATTCCAACTTGGAAAGAAACCCAAGTTTCAACATTTTCCATGAAAGGGAAAACCCTTGGGGGTCACTATATTTCTGTCAAACTGCTGGAAGCCTTCAGTCTTTCATCCCAGGGCTTCCCATGTGACTGGTACGACTGGGACCAGAGAGCTTGAAAACCACAGTATCTCCTATTTTTCCCGGGAAGCTACAAGGCTGAGAGCTGGTGAAGTCAGTTCATTGTTCCTTAGCAGTCTGCATGCTGATGGATGGAGAGCTTGGTGCTGTAGCCCCAGCTCTGCTCTCCCTCTTCTGTGTGAATTTGTCCAGTCTGCTGCATCTGTTTGCTTCATGGCTTTGGATTTCTAGAGGCATTCCCAAAGTGCAGAGCCTCTCTGAGCATTCCCTTCTGAGACCTTGGTATCCAGCTCTGTAGGGGTTTTGGAAGTGAGTGCCAAGTTTATGTGCAGAAACACTGTAACTGATTTGTCATTGGTGCCAGCTCAAGTCTTTGTCAGGGCTAAAATTGACCTTCATGTAATGGTTTGCTGTCATTGATGTAGATCCTCAGTCTGGTGTCAAGTCTCAGAGATTCCCTGATGGCTTAATCAAACCCTTTTCCAGGGCACCAATTCTGTGCCTGTTCTGGCAGATTGCCTCCTCAGGGACACATGATAACTAAAGCCTGTGCATGAGCTTTCCAACCACATTCCCACCCCTCCCACACACACCCCCATCACTGCCCCTTCAGCACTATCTATTTTAGGCAGCACAAGGGAAATACAGATCTAGGCAAAACAATAACACATCTATGTGCCATATCATGCCTCAGTTTTCTCATCATGCTGGACATTCTTGAGTGCTTAGTGGGGCTGTACTCTCAGGACCATGGAACTCTCTGGACCCGACCCTACGACACAGACCACAGCAAGTTTCCTCTCCTTTTTGTGAGCTCTAACTCCTTCTTTCTTCCAGCATTAACATCAAAGTGATGCTCATTTGTGTTATTTTCTTTAGCACATCTAAACCTCCTGAAAATGTCAGAGATGTATCTAGTGTCTTACTTGAAACATCCTCTCTTCTACATATACACATGCACGCTCCACCCACCCATTCATCCGTCCATCCACTGTCTAAACACTAACCCTGGTAACAGTCTCTGAAAGCAAGAGGTCATGTAGCAATCCACAAATGGACATTTTCTGTAATCAGTCTCTTCATAGAATTCAGCATAGATGAGTTACGATTCTCCAATGGGCAGAAAATACCTCCTTCAAACAGCTTCTGTCTGCAGACAGCTATTCAGTGATGTACTTGTGATTCACTCCAAGAACAAGTTGAAGTGGCTGGAAGAGGGCAAAAGGTTTCTGTGGATGTAAAATGTTGCTACCATTCTCAATTTTAAATGTCCCTGAAGACATGAGGTGCCCCATGATAGAATATCACATGGGCATAAACATACTCCACACCTACTTTGAGAGCCAAGTCATGCTTTTGAGAGCCTTATCTGAACTGCTTCAGTTTCACCTGGTATCAGTGAAGGTTGATGTTGCTTAGCATTTGTGAAAAATAAGCCTAACATGCACTGGGTTGTGTTGGTGTTTAGCCAGGAACTTACAGCCTCTCCCCCCTCTCTGCAGCTTTGGGCCAATCTGTTTTCTTGCAACAACACAGAACAGTACTAAGAATGTTTTTTGAATGGCGGCAGACATTTGATGGAAGCTTCCATATGTAGGTCTGGATACAGGGCTGCTTGCTGTCTTTATTTATTTATATTCTTCTTTTCATTTGACCACTGAGAAACTTTTTGTGGGAGGAAATCAGAAGAATGTAACTTGTTTACTTTGTCAAAATCCCATAGGTTGCACAAGCTCATGGAAATGGTCTATAAATACTG
Source organism: Tricholaema leucomelas (assembly GCA_013400475.1). Lineage (NCBI taxonomy): Eukaryota > Metazoa > Chordata > Aves > Piciformes > Lybiidae > Tricholaema lacrymosa > Tricholaema leucomelas. Next base: position 570,655 of record WAAF01017323.1, read on the forward strand.
GAAAAACAATGGAAAGATCCCTTATGCTAAAGGACAATCTTAAAGAAGAAAGCTCAGGCTGGAAAAGAGGTGCTTCTACATGGACAGTATTTTTTTAGGGGAAATAATAGAGCTGTCTACCCCCTTCTTTTTAAAGACAGAGCTTTATAATTTAGTCAGCTTCAGATACAGTATGTCTGCCAGCCACAGCAGGGAACAAAAATCAAACACCCAGAAAAATCTTCTAAGGTCTTACAAGTATGCTTTCTGCAAGAGTCTGGGATATTGAACTGATAAAAATCTGCCAGAAGAAGAATGCTATTTGAGCCTAAGCCTGCTCACTCTGAATTCACTTGAAAATTCAAGCAGATTATTTCAGGATAATTATTATTATGTTGCTTGCTTAGCTGCAGCTGGGATTTCCTTTTTACATAGTGTCGACAGAGCTTTGCAGAATGTTTCCCAGCACCTTCTGTGATAATTGACAGCTATATGTAAACCCTGTTCATTGTTTCAGATAGCACAACATGTTCTTGATTGCACGGTTCAGATTAGAAATGTATTGGAAAATGGAAAGACAAATAAAGCAATAAAATCTTTAGTATTTATTCCCTTTGTATATATACACTTGGGTATATTCTCCTTCTGTCACACGCATGGGAACCCAACTGGTGTTTAATGGAAGCTTTGTGAAAAAGCTGAGAAAAGACCATACTCCTCCAAAATTCAAGGAGTACTTTGATACCAGGTTACATATGAGATATTTTCTTCTATCCAAAGGAATATTTTCCATCTTATTTCCTTTGCTCTGTTATCTTTGTAGATTATTTTTGTTTAATAAGGCGATGGCTAGATTGTGCCACCTACACAGAATGGTGTGGAGGAGTCTAATGAATGTTTTCTCTCAAAAAAAAGAGTTCCCACAAGCATGCAACTTGCCCCCAGGTGACCCTTGCTGAGATGTCCTGTTTGTCCCTTCAAACTTCCTTTGCAGAAGGTTTGCTGTAGGAATGAGAAGGGCAAATAATTGCTTAAGTTTTTAAGTCCTAGGAGACAATGAAATCATGGCCTCTAGTGAAACAGGGAAAGACCTATGAAACGTAACAGCATCGGTCAAGGCTCCATGAGCAAGCTACACCACCTCAGATGCAATTGCATAAGCTTACTTTACTGCCATGGCTAATCACCTCAATTAGCACAATGAAGGCTTTGCTAAAGCAGGTTTGAGGAGAACCACATAGAGGCATGCAAGTAATGCAGTGAGGTGACATGAGGAGCAGGTGGAGATGACAGAAAGATTTGGTTGCAGACTCCCTTTCTTCATTAAAAGAATCCTTTCAAAGCAAGCTTGAATGGAGGATTGAAGGACTTCTTTTTTCAGATTGGAAAACAAAACAAAATTTGAAACACCATCAGTAACGCAGCAGACCAGCAGTAATCAGAAAGCCAGGAATACTGTATGACACTGGAAAAGGATTTATGCAGATGATGTCATTCTTTCTTTGAATGAATGCTATTAATCTGCATCTGAAGCATAAAACCATGAGGTAATGGAATACATTAATTGCTGCAAGCTGCCAGTGTCTCTAGGCCACTGATTGCCAATGTTTTTGGAGCCAATCTCTTAGCACTTTTCCTCCCAGCCCTTGCTCCCAGTGGATAACTTCCACCTTTGACCGCTGGTTCTCATTTTCGTTTTCCACCAGGCAGTGCCTTTGCTGCTGCTTCCTCTCCTGTGTCTCAGGTTCCCCAGCTCCTGCTGCTTTTGCTTACTACCGGCTCCGAGAACAAGACCACAGACCACAACAGAACTTATTTGCTTGGCCCCTGCACTATGCCTCATCTTCAGCCTTGCTGGTTGGGGAGGAAAATCCTAAGTTGACTGATTTGTTTCCATAGCGCAGCTGCAGTGGTAAAAAGGAAGGTGAATGCAGAGAGTCCATGTCACTTTTTTTTTTTTTTCATTACAAATTGTACAAGAGTGTGTGGAAGCTCTTTGGTTCAGGTGGGAGCTCATTATTTTGTTCTTCCAGGTTTTTGGCTTTTGCTCAGAAGGGAACTCCAGGGGATTTTTAGAGCATTGTGTAAATGACCTTAAAAAGTAAGAAATTAGCATTTGGTGAGTACATCCAGTAGTAGTAACTTATTCTAGAGCAATAGCAGTTCCATTCACATTTAATTTTTTGGGGGTTGTGGGGCTTTTGGGTCTAATTAGATTGTACATCTCTTGGAGCAGATTCTTCCATGTCGAAGTACAGGCAGATAACTGTTGATCAATACAGGTTTTGTAGTGTTGTATTAGAAGGCTAAAGAGAGTGTCGGATATTTTTATAGCCATCTAAGTGCCAGGTCTCTTACCCTGAGGTCTAGCCTGCCGTTTCCTGGGGACCTGAGCTCAAGTTCTATATCTCAAGTTGTAAGCAAGCAAGAGAATTTTCTCTGTGCAGCTTACATTCTAAGGTGCTTAAGGTGTCCGAGATAAGGCTAGGATGTCTGCATGGACAGAGCCAGCAATAGTTCCCACTCAAGCCTGTATTGGAAGTGGCAAAACCAAGCAGCTGCAGGAGCTAAATACCAAAATCTTCAGAGCCCCTCTTTCTGTCATTGGTAATCCATCTACATCCTAGCAGAGACATAGTTTGGAGAGAGGCAAAATTGTGGAAGAGGACCCAGGGAGCAAATTTTTAAGGGATGACTGAGACAGATGAAGCTAAGAGGAAGATGAGAAGCCTGATAAGGAGATGGAGCCTAATAGAAAAGAAGGATGAGAATGGAAGCTGGGAGAGGAGTCAGAATTGATTCACCAGTATGAGACTTATTGGAACATCAGTCTGTCAGTGAGACAGGGAAAGGGCAAGGCAAAGACAATGCACAAGAATGGAGCTGAATGAAAGGTCTAAAGAGACAGCCTGGTGGGCTGAAAGACGTTTTAGGGGAAGAAGTTTAAGGTAGAGCTGGGGTAGTCCTGGCAAGGCAGGAGAAGGCAAAGAATTCATCTAGGGAAGAGAGACTGTACAGAAAAAAAGGTATGCTGGTGAAGGACTGAAGGGAAAATTTTTCACTGTGAGTGTGACAGAACTCTGGAACAGGCTGCCCTGGGATGTTGTGGAGTCTCCCCCTCTGGAGATACTCAGAACCCACCTGGATGCATTCCTGTGTGATCTGGTATAGGTGATTCTCCTCTGGCAGAGGGGTTGGACTGGATGATCTTTTGAGGTCCCTTCCAGCCCCTGACATTCTGTGATTCTGTGATTGGCAAAGGGACTGAGGAAGAAGATTAGAGATTGTCAAAGCTGTATCTTGCCCTGGAAAATAAGTATCTACTCCTGGTTCTGTTCTAATTCTCATATGATGTTAATCAAGTTTTGACAGTTTGACAGCTTATTAAGGAAGTGTGATTCTTACGTTCTTCATCACAGATTTCAGGCACTAATGCTTATGTTTGCAACAAAAGTCAATGTAAGTTGTTCCTCAATCAAGTAAAGTGCTGTATAATGCTAAAGCTTCTGAAAAAAATCAAAGTGACCATATAAAATTAATGAACAAATGGGTATTTGTGATACTACAGTGGTGGGTGTTACAGATATTAGTAAGTCTGTCTCCACCGCAGCGTTTGAATGGCACCATTACTAAGGCTTTGGTACGATGCCTTGAGCAATACAGTGAAGAAGAAATATTGAACAGGACCTCATTAATGGTGCAGTCAGACACAATGTTCTGGCTGCAGCAGATCTCATCTCACAGGTTGCTGACCCCTCAGATCTTCTGGCAGAATCGCACATCTCACTCTTCCTCGGTTTTGCAAAAATGGTCTGGCTTGGTGGGGGCACCACTTGGCCCTTTTAAAGCATCGATGCTCCCTTCTCCCTCCCCAAAATCAGGTCATTTGACAGAATTTGACTTAGGAAAGGACTGTAGATGGGGCTGTGCTGGCAGAACAGAAAGTGTGATCATATCCCTGGCGGAGAAGGGGTGGTGAGGAGCTGGTGGTAGCACTAGAGCTCTTACTTGGCATGAGCTGTGATCAAAACGTGTCTGACCCTACTCTGCTGGAGTCCCACCTTTGGCAAAACACAGTGCAGGGGGTGGCCTTCACCCAGAGTGAAGGAGCAGATCAAGCAGGAATGTTTTTAAATGACGAGAAGGTAGGTTTATACTAGATACAACAAAGATTTTTTTTTGCACTGAAGGTGATGAAACACTGGCTCAGAGAGGTTGCTCAGAGAGGTAGTAGATGCCCAGTCTCTGGAAATATTCCAGGTCAGGTTGTTTGGGGCTCTGAAGAACCTGACCTAATTAAAGATGTCCCTGCAGATTGCAGTGGGTTTGAATTAGATGACCTTTAAAGCTCCCATCAGACTCAAACTCTTCTATAATTCTATGACATTGGTATTCAGTACTCACTAAAGTGATGCTGCATGGGTAACTCTCCACGCAGTATTTCCTGGCTACTGAGCAGTGAAGTTTACAGCCTGAAAGGTGTTTTCTGAGCACGTTTTTGTGTATAAGTATGCATGGAAATACACCTTACATAAAATTGATGTCTATCATACATGTGCATGACTTTCCATAGATACTCCACAAAAGTTTGGTTACCTTTTTCTATGCCATACACTAGGAAATACTCGTGGCTGATGAATCAGTGCTATGGCATGGCCCAAATCACTGTGAGTCTGTCAAGTGAGCTTCATAGGGAACATTTAAATCCTGTAGATAATTTGGAGACACTGGTGCTCCTTAAATATTAACAGCTGCTCTGGACTGTTGGGTGAATGATTGTTTGGAAAGCTTTCTGTGCAGATCCATGACTTAACTGTGTCTCTGTTGAAGGGGAGTGCTTCATTTGATCAAACCATTGTATAACAAGTCTTTTTCACCATGGAGTTGCTAAGTAGTGTGACCTGAGTCTCTGCAGCAGATACAGGGCACAATTTTTTTTTTTGGGGGGGGGAAACTGCAAGAAGAAAAATGTGCATTTTTAAACCTGATTACATTCTGAATCTTAGGCCAGTAGTGGACTTAAAATGGAGTCTGAAAGCTTCTCTTATTTGTTCCAGCTGCTGGTAGCCCTAAAAACAGTTAGAAAGCAGAAGCAAAGAGGCTGAGTGCAGCAACCAAGCATCAGCTGTCAGCAAGGATGTCATAATCACAGAATCATAGAAGGTTTTGGGTTGTAAGGGACCTTAAAGATCATCCACTTCCAACCTTCCTATCATGAGCAGAGATACCTCCCACTAGACCAGATTACTCAGCGCCCTGTGCAACCTGGTTTTGAACTCATCTAGAGTTGGAGCCTCCATAACTTCTCTGAGCAACCTGTTCCATTGCCTCACCTTATGCCATCCTCAGAGGAAAATATAAGAATATAGAAGGTGCTCTGCTAATTTCATGATAGAAGGTTGAGGAACTCCCCCAGAGAGAAGCTGTATGGCTTTCAGAACACTTTGGATTGTCTCTGTAATTCCAAAAGTGCAGATATGTGGGCTGAGCTGGAAAACCTGTCCCTCTGCTTTAGTGTTCCTTGAGTGATATTCAGGTATAAACTGCTTCTGTTTTGACTGAGGAGGATATACCAACTGAAAGGAGGTTTAACTTTGGCAGAATTTTGATTCCTGCCACCTAGTATAGCTTTATGCTCTGAAAGGATTGAAAGGTAGCTGCATCTCAAGATCCATTTTGTGCAAGTTTATAAAACAAGATGTGCAATGCTACAGTGACATGGGTGTTGTGTGCAGGTCTTTAAATGGCTTACAAGATCAAGAGGAACTAGGACACTTTACCAGTACTTAAATCTTCCCCTAAGGGAGGTATTTTTACCTGTTGGAAGAAAAATAATATGTTCATCTTTGAAATAGAAAAACTGAACTGAAAAATAGAAATGGTCTTCTGATAACCAAAACCATAAAGCTGAGGAAAGCTTCCTGTGGCAAGCTGGATGTGATAACCTGGAATAAGTATCACTTGGAGGGACTATTCAGGTAGTTACCATGCATGCCATGTACAAGCAGTGTGATTGATTTTTGTAGTCACAGACAGAAGTAGACTCCTCTGAAGCTTTGTCAGCCTGCGAAAAGCTTCTGAAGACCAAAGGGGGACAGTGGGCTGGCCAGCTTCCAGTTTGGCATCTCCTGCCAATGTTCCATCTACCTAAAACTGCCATTATAACATAGAAAAGGTGTTTTTTGTTTCCTGCTCTGCACTGACGTATAGAGCTACTGTGTGCTGTTAACAACTAAGAGCTGGTTTTCACTTCAGAAACAGATGCATTTTATTGAAGACTGGATCCTGGTAGCCACTCCAGAACTACAGAGATGGAAAAAGGTGCAAGAAGCTGCCTGGACACAGATGTGTATGTACATTGCTATTTACATCATTCTTGGTTTTAGTTTCTCAGGAGGAGTCTTCTCTCCTGATATGACCATGCTCATGCAGTGTGAAAAGGAGCACTTGCTGCATTTGCCCAACATGTGGCAGCTTCACTGCAGTCCCTGTCCAGACCTTCCTTCTACATGAAACTGCACAGGGGTAAGAGCTGTGGGCTGCTCTACAGTTTCTAAAGTAGTCCAGACCTCCTCTATTAAGACATGCTATGCAGCATCCAGTCTCTACAGATCAGAGCATGGTGGCCACTCGTGCTGGCCAGAGTTCAGTGTGAATATGACTCATGTTTTTTGAAGCTAGTTCAGAAAATGAAACTGCCCTTGTCCTCTCCCTGGATAATGCCCTCCTGCCAGTGGCCATGAATCACCCTTGAATAACTCTTCTGTATAGATAGTTTTGAAGTTCTGCTGAGTCATCTGTGCAATCTGGAAGGGTTTGCTGGCTCCACACCTGCATTTTCCAGTGCAACCCAGAGCAACTGCTGGTGGTGTCCCACAGTGTTCACATGCAGTACCCTGCACCAGTCTGCTTTGTCGCCCTCATCTTTCTCTTCAAATCTTAACACAGGTGTTGAGCATTCTTGTTTTCCAGCTGAGTCAGGTCATACAGCACAGGCTTACTTTGCAGCTGTCTCTGCTGGCTGAAGAAATTGCCACCCCAAGGTGTCGCTTATTATTCCTTTGCCAGAGGTCACCACCGTTCCCTCACCTATCTGCCAGCTGGTGGAAATATGTTTGCACACACCATTTGCTTCTTTACCTCATTAACTCAGTTAACTTAAGCCATGGAAGAAGACACTCTGAACTAGAGCACATGCAGTAGAGCAGCTTAGGGAGTGTCCATGCAGCTCCTTTTTCTGTCGATGCAGGAGCTGTAAACTCCATGTTGGACACTAATGCACTCAACCACAGCTGAGAAAGTAGAGTGAGTAGAAGACATTTATCCACAGCTTTAAAAATCTAGCTGACTTCAAACTGGTCCATTGGAGGTGATTCTAGGGAATGGATGGGATTTGGAATAATAAAAAATTCCAACATAAACTAAGTGAAAATCCAATTACACAAATTTGCAATGAAGAGAGAAGAATAAAAGTATGATCTGAGCTCTAGTCAGGGATTTGCATTTGTATGGGAACATTTGCAAAACTAAATGTTTTTTAAATTGTTTTGGGTGATTTGACCAGGAATAATTATGGCATGAAACTACACTGTAAATACAGAGAAAACCAAATTAAGCTGGGACATAAGGTAAAGGAAGTTGCTCATAAGAATAATTGTTTTATATCTAATACGCTTTTGTTCAGCAGCCCTGAAATGTCTTAATGTAGGACAATTAAAATATAACCTTGTCTCAGGAAGTCAAACATCTGCAAGCTTGATCCTGTGTCTATATGTCTGCTTGTGCACTGCTTGTAACAACTCAACCAATGGCAAGGGTGAGTCCTGGGGATGGAGCTTTTTCTCAAAATTGAGGCAATTTCAGGATTCAGTGTGGCATCCAACCTAGTGTCAGATACTCACTAGTGAGAGCAGACTGAAGGCAAACAGCATGTGAATTCAATTTTCAGTTGATTCTTTAACTGAGGAAGGACTACAGGTGTCACCAAAGACAACAAATAATGCAGAATGGCTTGGAAATGTGACCCTTGTGGCATGGAAAGATCAAAGGGAGAATCAATTTGAGGACAATAGTCTAAAAGTGAACATAATATGTGGTAGTGGGAGTAGAAAGCTGTAATGCAAGGAAAAAGAAAATATGTAGGAAGTGCAGCATAATTCTTTACACTTTTTGTTTGTAGCCAGGCAAACTAAAAAGTCCTTGAACTGACTTTGAAGTATCCTGGATGTAAATCTGGGTGCAGGCCATATTATTTTCAGCTTAGAGTTTTTGTTTAAAAGTCCTTGCAATTCCTTTACTGCAGCTGTGGCTTTCTTTTAACTTCTTGGCCTTCTATTTGCTGTGTGGCATCAGATAAATATTTAGAGCTAAGGTCCATTCCAGACTTACAGGACCAAAAACCAGAAGCCAGATGCTTGGAAATGAAGAGAAGAGCTTTGAGAAACAGAATATTAACATGGTGACATAGGTATCTTATATATACAGACATATACATGTATATGTATATGTTATACAAACACAAACATGTTTTGCAGTTTCTTCTCCTCATTCTCTCTATCAGGGCCTTGAGAACACTTACAATTCTTAATGGACCTGACCAGCCACATGAGAGACCTTCACCCACTTTGGAAAGGTCAAGAAATATTTTAAGTTCAGCTAGGGACTGTCAGCCCCTGCCTGAGTTATTTTGAAACATGTTGGTCTGCAGCTCAGCCTGGCTAGGGCTCGTTTATGGGCAGTCCTTTTCTCTGGAGCAAAATGTGTGGACTGTTTTCCCACCCAAAAAACTTGGCTCTGCCTTGTCACCATTGCCCTACCTGGAGAACATTGGACCTGATCTGTGAGTTGGCTTGATTGTTGATCTGCCCAACCACCATGGTTTTGCCTTATGGTCTAGACTCTTGGTCAGACCTGGCTATCACCTCTGGGCCTGTCTTGCTTGGTTTAGTCAGGGCTGTGGGGCTGGCTATGAGATCAGCTCAGCTCTTGGATTGCCATCCCATTGAGAGAAGGCCTGCACTTAGAGTTTTCTGACTGTGCAAGTGTGTGTGTGAGTTGTAGCATGGCCATTGCTGCCAGAATGACAGAATATGGTGACTCGTGTCCATCCTACAAAGGCACTCTGACTGAAGTAGCTTTTTGTCTAATGAAGAAGGAACTGACACTAACTGGTTGCTCCTGCCCTGGAGGTAGGAAAGTAGCAACAGAAGGCAGAGGTAAGAACGGAAGACGCTGGCAGTGTTGCTGTGGTATCTCCAGCACAGGAGAAGATCTAGATAACGCTTCTATTTTCAGATGTGAAGATCTGTGGTTCAGATTTGGCTAGAGAACTTTGCCCACAAATATAGATAATCCTCTGATCAATGTTTCATCTCATTTGCTTTCTCTTCCAAACCATTGCTTGTCTGCGTAAGAAGTGTGCACTGATGTGGCTCATGTGAGTGTTTCGAGAGCTTGGTGTTTAGGTCATACTTGCAGTTTGTCAGTCTGACCAATGCACTTCCATTTTACAGGTCAAGAGGACTGGGATTTTGCAGCTGATAGTATTTCTGCAGCAGACTTCTAGAATCAGCTTTTGATCACTTTTTGTCACTGCATCCAGTCAACTCCACAATATCCATGAATGTTTTTGGTCTTGGTAGTAATAGGACTGGGCAGTGGGTCCAAAATTTGAAAATGAGGGGCAGCCATTTGCACCTCTGTGTCCTCTCTCTGCTTCTGGGAGCTGCTTAAGAGATGTACACCAGATGGTCAGCCAAGGAGGAGGATGACACAGAATTCAGTGAGGGAAGCTTCAGTCCTTCCTGTCCTAACCTGAAACTTCTCATAAGTTGCATCCAAATTAGGGCAAATAAGTTGGAGCACATGTCTTCTCATGCAACCTGTGGAGGGCAAAGTTGCTTTGAAGCTGGGAGAGAAGTAGTGTGGAGGACAATAAAGAGAGAAAACACAAAACAGTAAGATGGGCCCTGGGAATAGGAGTAGGGAATGAAGTGGTAATTTCAAAATGTAAGTGGAAAGGACACTGGGAAAGAAAAACAAAGCTTATAGGCAGCATGCAGGAAAAAGGGGTGACACAGAGGTGGGTGCGGTGAGTTTGGCTTCCATAAACTAGACTGAAATTATCATGCTTACTTCATTCTACAATCCATAGCAGTGAAATGTTTCTGCTTCTCTTGGTTTGTGTGATTAAAATGTTCTTGGCATCGGCTTTGGTTTTAATGTGATTTGTTTTTAAACATAATTAGAAGGGCTTTTACAGCTTTGTGTATTTGTATTTAAGAGACAACAAAAGTAATGCACAGTTGTGTTTTTCAACCAGAGAAGGATGTCTAAAGCATTACACCATAATGCCACTACAGTTTTGATAATAACATCATGCATGGTGGAGCTTTGCAGAACTGGCTCTGAATTTTTGCAGACAATGCCTCTGACTCAACAAAAAGCACAACCTGTGGTTGGTTGGCCCCATTGATCTCAGTGCCTTGTTGTGCAAGTTGCTTGCAGGATCAGATACACCAAATGGAGCCCTAGATGGGGGGAGGAGGGGTTATGTTTCAGTTCTCTCTGAACTTTTTTGGTTCAGTAACGTTCACTTCTTCCATTGGGAGTTTATTGTGGAGGCTGCAGGAAGATCATAAGGGACTGTGGGCAGAGTGGTCACACTAAGACAATGAGATAACTCACATGCTCAAATGATCTCTGCGAAACTTGAGACAAGAAGCCCTTAAGCTCTGGCTTTCTGAGGGTGCACTAGGGGGACTTAACAGACATGCTAATTCTTTCCTGAAGATAGGCACAGGAAAAATTACTCCACAAGGGAAGTACCTCTCTAGAGGGGGATTCACAGCTGTACTCTTCCCCCTATCTGCACTCTGCTGCCTGAAGCTTTCAAGGAGTTGAGCTGTTCTTTGCAAGCTCCTCTCCTATCTGTGCTCAGCCTCTGCCTCACGTGGCTGAGTCTCTTTATCTCAGTAGGTCTGGCTTCCATGCTGGATTTTTTTCTGGTTAAGTACTGACCTGAGCTTGTGTCACCTCTGCCAAACTCAGTATTACTAAGTTGAGTGCATGTCATTTAAGGGTTTACAGGCTGGGCAGCCACTTGGCCTGTAGGATGGCAGTAATAGAATTTACATATCTCAGAGGAGCTATGCCAACTAAAGCCAGTGGAAGATCTGATATCTTAACTGTTGTGTTTCCTTGGGTTGCTTTGAGTTTATCTGCAGACTTAATTGTGCTTCACTGTCAGATATTCCTCTCCATACATATAGGTACATGGAATTCATTAGTATGGCTGTTTCACAGCTTGACCAAAATAAGATGAGTGTCGTATTTCTGTGACATAAAAAAGGCCTTAACACTTGCTGTAAAGACATGGCTGAGGAACGATTCCCCTCTGAAGGAAATAGTGTGCTTTTTCTGTTGTACCACTTAAGCCAACTGACAGACAGCTTTGAGGCCTGCTGTTAAACTCTAGAGCATGTTTTGATGGTGCCTTTCAAGAAATGACAATGTTTAAATAGAAGATACAATCAGTTGTGAAATGTCTTATCCTTTTTTGGTGAAAACAGGCTCCAACTAGGATGCGATGAGTCCGTGGCATAACTTCCTGGAAGGGATGCAACTTGCAGCTGGACCTGAATGATCCTGAGAAGAGAGTGCCAAAGCCAGCTTGGAGCAACAGCCTGGCCAGGTGGGAAACAGGGTTGAATGTTGGCTCTCCAGGCTGTCTAGCAGACTTCAGCCGATCCGTGAAAAGCCAAACTCAAAACTTTTCTCTTCTTCCTGCAGTGAGAAGCTGGCCTTGAACTAGGTCTCTTATTTATATCACTGCTGCTCTCCTATGCCCACTTTTCCTCTGTCTTGTATGCTACACAAGTAATTGTTTATCTATGTGTGAAAATGGGTATAGGGTGCAGTCCTGCTGCTGTGATGGGATTTTGGAAAATGAGATCCATGGCTTTTACAGTGTCAGCCTTGTGAAATTTGGGGACAGCTGCAAGACTGCATGTGCTGTGTTTTCAACTTGCACTCATTTACTACAGTGTGTTTTGAAAATTCTCTACATTCCTCAGCAGTGGAGCCTGATACTTATTACCCTTAGTTTAAAAAGACTGGGAAAAAAAAAAAAGAAAAACCCAACAAAACCCCAAAAATCACTGGCCACAGCTTGAGGAAATGACTTTTCAGGAGACCCCACAAATTACACAGCATGATTATTAACAGAAAGGCACTGAGATCATTCAAAGTAAAACCATACTTTTAGTTATTGGAGCTGTGAGGATTTAAAGAGGACTGAATGTCTTTAAAGGACGTACCACAGCTTACAAAAGGTGATGTGTGCCTGGTTTGTGATGCACCATTGCAGATTTTCCTTACATGAACGCCACTTTGGAGCCAGGGGAAAAAGGCTAAAGGAACTTGAACCTTTGTTGTTGATCTGTGCCCAATGATCTGCAATATGCTTGGCAAAGTAAACATCCCAGTAAGTGAAGAAATTGGAACTTGTTTGGAATTTTTAAGTAGAATAGGGATTTTTTTTTTAAACTCTTTGAGGATATTTTGTATTCACATCTATACTAGAAAGGAAGCAGAAGAAAACATTTCCAGGGAAAATAATGATGTTTTGCTTATTTCCTTTTAACCCTGCAACCTTTGAGCTACTAAGCAAACTTAATGTGCTCAGAATGTGATGTTTAAAAGACCCCTCCCCTCCATCTCTGTGGCAAGCCTAAGACTAGAATGCCGTTGAAGGGAAAAAAATCTTGGGGAAGAAGGCATGGGATTAAAAGCATTTTAATCACTTCTGTATGTTAGAAGGTTTATGGTTGAATCTAAGGAAGAAGCAAGCCACCGAAAGTACCGTGGCAAGGCGTGTTTGTGTGAAGTGCATGTGTCTTCTGTTTCTTTAACAGATAAAACAAAAGGCTTGGCAAAAAATGCTGGCAGACCACATTATTTAAATGAACAGCTCTGAACTACACAGAAAGATCAGAGTGAAGTGGTGAGCTGAGGTGAAGGGGAAATGCAATGGAACGTGTGTGTAACTTCATGAAAAAGCTGAGAGATGGCAAGAAAGCTGTCTAGCTCAGATAGGAGGGAAAAGAGAAGGGTGCAAGGAGTAGAAGGGATGTAAAAATACAGAACCTGATGACTGATAGAGAAACAGATCTTTCTGGAAATACAAAAGTGATTTTTCAGTGGAAAGATAAAAATTCTGGGACTTGCTTTTCATTGCTACATCTATGCTAACTTCAGAGCACCAGCCCAAGCTCAAACTTGCCTCATATTTGGACATAAGACTGTGCTCAGGGCCTTTGGCGTGCTCTATCTCAGGGAGGAGGAAGGGAGTCTGAGTTGGCTTAGCCCTTTAATAAAACCCAAGCAGTATCATATCCTGCACGGCAGATGAGCCTTTGTCTTCTCCCAAATGCTCCATCCCAGATCTCATAATTCAGTGCGACAATTATTTCCCTCCCAGAAAGATTTAATGTCACATCCCACAAAGCCCTAATAGATGTGTGTTCTGCTGAGTAATAGGCATTAATCACATAGCTACTATGGTCCGTCCTGCTCCTCGTCCTGTGCATCAGCATAGGCACAGCATATGCCAAGTACTGGGGCTGCCTCTTGAAGAGAAAGGCAGCTCTGGTTTAATCAGTCAGGTTTGAATGAATTTCATTCTTCCTCCATTCCCCCTCTCCCCTTTTTTTTGCTTTAGAGGTTGTGATACCATCTTGGAAGGTCTGGCTGGACAGGGAGTGTGGCCAGCCTGCAGAGTGCTGAGGATGAATCTCTTGCGCTTGGCCTTGTCATAGGAGGATGCTGCACATGCTGTGGGCATAGCAGTAGTCTCACCAGAGCTCACAGTACTGAAGAAGGGACCTACAAGGGACTCTGCAAGAAGAGATTCTCCTCAGCAGGTGTTTCACTCTGTGGATGATCTCTTGTCTAGTCTCTCATCCTGTGACCAGACGTGAGGCCTTGTGCTTTGAGGAAAGAAGGCTGATGTGAGGCCATGGTGGTGGTTTAGGTAAGGTGAAAATTGTTCTCCCTGCTTGGAGGAGCTGTTACAAGACAAGTTTTCTTGTGATTAGAAGAGGATATATTGTGATTGGAGGGTAAATTGTGGTTAGAGAAGAGGATAAATAGTCACCAAAACAGGTTTTAGCATCACATCTTAAACACAGATATTCTTGTCTGGGACACTCTGATTAAGATGAATGTTGTGTAAATAACTAGCTATAAGATCAGTGATTGTAAAGTTAATTGAAATGTCTGGTTAATAATATCTGCAGCAAAGGTAAAGCTCTGTCAGTGAATTGTGTCCTGTATCACTTGATTAACCTGATGCTGGACAGATTTGTCCAGAGCATCCACACCAGTGACCACCACTTGCAGCTGCAGTGTATGTATGTAAATAAAAAGCAAGATTGGGCCAAAATTCTTCAATGGAACTTGTTCCCATTATATAGTACCAGTTTCTCTGACATGGAAGGAACTGATCCAACTTACAGGACAATATGAAAGCAACCTCCTTTTAGGACATCTTCAGAGGGGAGGAGATAGAGGATATTGCTATGCAGAACGTCCTAGTTAGGACCAGCTCCTGGCTTGGAGCAGTGCATGGTGAGATCTCTGCTGTTGTCTTTGTCTGCCTCCAGGACAGTGTCTGGTCGTTGCTGACAAGAGAGAGTTGTGAGTATCTGAGGTGACAGCAACTGCTGGAGAAAAGGAGAAAAAATGACCTCCCCTCACAGCAGCGGTTGCTGCCCTATCTCTCCAGCCATGCTGCAGGAGCAGCAAGCCTTGCAAACACTCAGATCATACCATGTAAGCCAACATCCTCTAATTTTCATCTGAAGAGTGCTGAACAAGGAGCCTCAGAGCACAAGCTAATAGGCAGCAGTTCTTTTAGTGAAACCTTTCTGCTAATTCAACACAGACTACTTCTGGAATTTCCCTTCCCTGAGAAAAACTTCTATAGAGCAATAGCACCCAGGCTTGCTTTGCTTTATTTTTTTTTCTTTTCAAAACTTCAGAAGATCCCTCAAAAAGTCCCTGAAGCCTTAATAAAGATTCTCCAGTTGCGTGTCAGGATGTAATGTACAGTATAAAATTTTTCACATTTGATGCTCAGCACAGTTAAATTTACCACAGTGCTTCACATTCAATATATACACACCAAGAATTCCAGCAAAATTGCATACTGTTCAGAGAGAGATTTATCACGGGGTGCTTAACAATGAATTATTTAAAAGTACCTAATGTATCATGGTTTCTCGAGAGCCTGCTGTGTGTATGTGTATATATTTATACATGAAATACCTGTGAGCCATTACAGAATGCCAGTTTCCAAGCATAGGGGTTTCGAGCATAAATCTAGAAGATGTTTAAAAATAGGTGTCTTCCTGAAAATGCAGCAGAGCTGTAGAAAGAAAAAAAGGCTTAATAAAACTCCCCGTTCAGATATGCGGTCATTTAGAGGGAATCTATATCCTGGAGGGCTCCTTTCAGGTGGAATTTTAAAAGTATCTCATTTCTGCCATGAAGCATTTTTTTCCCCATGTTGCAGATTGATGTGGCATTTTAGATCTTGCTGAAAACTTTTAAAGAGACTCCCTCATTTGCAGGTTTGAGAAGATTACTACGTGCCCTCCTACTAGCAATCATCTGTGGTACTTGGGGAAAAAGCACTTTACTGAGTGGGCATGCACTTCCTTTTTTACTGATGGAAAAACAGACAGAAAAAGATGAGGCAGCTTGCCCAAGATAAAAAGCCTGATCTGCTGCCTTTCCAAAGCCCTTGGGACTGTCTTTTCTACCTGCCTAGGGGAAGTGTCATCAAGCTGGACAGGAGGTGGTTCTTTAGCCCCTAGCTCTGCTTACTCAAATTGAGCAGGGTGAAGAGTGCCACCAGCTCACAGCTGCCACTTACACTGCTTTTTCAGATGGCTTTGGGAATAACCTTACTGGGACAGACTTTCAGTTCTGCATTTTGATGTCTGACCCAAACTGATTTTGAGATGACCAATCTTATGTTCAAAGGTGGATCACCTGGCACTGTCAGACATGCTCCACGCCTCCCTGGGGATCTGTTTCCTCTTTGACACCTCACTGAGTCATTCTTAATTTGACATTTGTGTTTGTTTGCAGAGGAAGGGCACCTGTTCTGTTCCCGTGCACATCCATGTGGCAAGAGGGCTGAATTTTCATGCTGATGGATGTGATGCAGTTTGAATTGTGTTAGGACAGTTTCTTGCTGGCTCCAAGGACTTTGTTGTTGTGGTTAATTTCAGCTTGCACAGTAGAGTATCTGTTTTGAATTTATTCAGGTTGTTGTAAAGAGATGGGTGACCTACACTTCCTTTGGCACCAAGCAGCAGCCATGGTGGGTCGTTTTTTTGGCATGTTGTAAGGTGACACTGGTGACAACAACCTGAAGTTTCCAGACTGTGTAGCAAAAGAAGCAGCCAGATGCCATGTATTGCAAAGGCCAGTGGAACAGGCTTTTAGGGACAGATGAACAGAAGCAGTAGAGGTCCAGACCTAGTTTCAGAGGTCATTTCATCATCGATTTGCAATTGATCAGAGTTAGTACACTAAGCTTATGGCACTTTGAGAATAATATTCATACTGATGTGGTCAGGCTAATGGCAGTTGTGATAACTAGCAAGTCAGAACCCTGAGTCTAAAAGCACAGTCTCTGACAAAAGAATCATATTTTTTTCCCCAGTCGAGTATTAGAATAGAAAGCTTCTCCTGAAGATCTCTTTTGAGAATCTCATTTGACCATAAATTTATAATTCTGAGGTGAGTGCCATCTCTCACTCTTAACCATCAGGGTGCAGACAAGCCAGGCAGTGTGAAGGTAGGTTGTACACTTACTTTTGCCTGCTGTGTAATAAATACTTTTTTTTTTGCTTCCAGGCAGGAGCCAGGACAGGTTACCCACAACAGAGAACCTGTCACCATTGTAAGCCACAAATGTTACTAAAGGTATAATTTAAGTGAAGTCGAGAGGAAAAACAGCCCAGAGACAGTGCCTGTGGCTAAAAGCTTAGACAGAAGGGGTCTCACAGTTCTGCAATGAGCTACTCTGCATCTTCCTAACATAAGGAAAAACTTTTTTACTTGGACAGGCTGCCCAGAGAGGCTGTGGGGTCTCCTCTGGAGAGATTCCAAACCCGCCTGGACATGATCCTGGGCAACCTGCTCTGGGTGACCCTGCTTTAGCAGAGGGGTTGGGTGATCTCCAGAAGTCCTCTCCAGCCCCTACCATTCAGTGATAACTGCCTTTATTTCTCCCCTGTGAAGTAAGAGTATTCATTTATCTTCTGAAAATCTTGCATGAATTAAATATGGTTTGAATAAAGGCCTTATGAAAAAGTGAGACTCTGGAAATGGTGGTCATCTTCTCTTAAGGCAAGGTTTGGTCTGGACACAAAACTCAAATGGAAGTAGTATGGCCAAAGCACTTACAGCTGAACACAAAGGACTGTCAAGGGAGCTCATTCAGGACAGAAGGAAGCACATGGAGGTGATGCAAGAAATACTTAATTGGCTTTATTTGCTAAAGACATCACATGCTAGCTCCAAATGCCAGACCTGATGGAAAACCCAAGCAGTGATGAAAAGCTGCCAACACTTCTTTGTCACGGACTCTGGATAAAAAATGATTAAACCAGAAATGTCCCCTTCCTTGGTGCCAAAAGCCCAGCTCAGGACTCCTTCCCCTTCGCTTCACCTTGAGTTGCTGGAGCATGTCAAAAGATGGACAGTGAAGCTGGTGAAGGGTCTAGAGCACAAGTTTTATGAGAAGCAGCTAAGGGACATGGAGTTATTCAGCCTGGAGAAACAGAGACTGAAGGGAGACCTTCTTCCTCTCAGTCTCTGAAAGGAGGTTGTTGTGAGGGGGGGAATCTGTCTCTTCCCTCAGGTAACAATAGGACAAGGGAGCATGGCACCAAGTTGTGCTAGGGGAGGTTTAGGCTGGATATTAGGAAGAACGTCTTTGCTGAAAGTAGTTGGACACTGAAACTGGCTGCCCAGGGAAGCAGCGGAGTCCTCATTCCTGGAGGTGTTTAAAAAGATACAGATATGGCACCTCAGGGCAAGGTATAGTGGGCATAGTGGTAGGGTGACAGTTGGACTTGCTGATCTTGAGAGGTCTTTTCGAACCTTAACGATACTGTGACCCTGAGGAGGAGGCACAGCGTTTACCGGTGTTGGCCATGCCTGCCTTCCTGCCTGCCTGGGGAGGATGAGGAGGGCCACGGCCCTTTGACGGACAGAGTTACCCCACACAGAGCACACACTCTGTGCACACGCACACACAGCTGATCCAGGAAACTGATCTCCGCTGCGCAGCCCCCCCGCCCCGCCGCTGAAATCCCGCGGGCCCGAGCCAAAAAAGGGGCGCAGCAGCGGCGGCGAGCACGATGCGCCTCCTCCTCGTATTTCCTCCCCCGCCCACTTCCAGCGGCAGAGGGGCTCGCTGCCGCCGGCTGCTGCCCGGGATGAAAAGTTAAACCGTGATCAGGATGCGCGGCGCGGCGGTGAGTTTCCCCGGTGGGGTGCGGCGGGCCGGGCCGGGCCGGGTTGTCGGGGAAAGCCCGGGCGGGGAGGAACCTCTGGGATCTCCGCGTCAGCCCCGGCTCTCTGCGTGTGTGTGTGTGCGTGTGTGCGTGCGGCTGTGCCGATGCCCCGGGTGCCGGGCCGCGGCAGGGGGGACCGCGACGCGACGGGGTGCANGCGCCGCTGCCTCGCGCCCCTCCCCCCTCCAATGACCGGGGCGCTAAAGAGGGGGAAGGGGCGGGGCGAGGCGGGGCAGCGCGTCTCTCCTGAGGGGAGCCCGGCGGATGCGCCGAGCCCGCCTGTGCCCGCCGGGCCCGCCCCGCCTGTCAGAGGAGGCTCCTTCACCCACCGCCCCAGCCCCTCCTCGTATCGTGTGTCCTCTCCGTCCCGTCCCCCCCCCCCCCCCCAAACACCCACTTCGTCGTCCCGAGGGAGGGGGGGNAGAGGGGCTCGCTGCCGCCGGCTGCTGCCCGGGATGAAAAGTTAAACCGTGATCAGGATGCGCGGCGCGGCGGTGAGTTTCCCCGGTGGGGTGCGGCGGGCCGGGCCGGGCCGGGTTGTCGGGGAAAGCCCGGGCGGGGAGGAACCTCTGGGATCTCCGCGTCAGCCCCGGCTCTCTGCGTGTGTGTGTGTGCGTGTGTGCGTGCGGCTGTGCCGATGCCCCGGGTGCCGGGCCGCGGCAGGGGGGACCGCGACGCGACGGGGTGCAGGGGAAAGGCGATTGTAACTTTTTGCCCTCAGGGTGAGGCGCACCTTCGCGGCGGGGCTTCATGGGACCCCTTGAGCAGACTTGCCAGGCGACGGCGAGGACTCCCCTACTCCACTCACAGCTCTGGGACGATGGCAGTGTCAGGCCCGGCCGCAGGGTCCCACCCGTAAGGCGGCGACGGCGGCGCGTCTGTTGTGCCTCGCGCTACGCCGCTATCCCGCCGTCCCTCCCTCCCTTCCCCNTTCGTCGTCCCGAGGGAGGGGGGGCGTCTGGTCCGGGGTCGGTCGGCTGCCGTGTAGGACATGGCGGGGGGAGGGGTCTGTCGCGGTGGGGGGCTGCGGAGGGGGGGCCGTGCCGGGGGGCGGCGCCTTGGCCGGCCCGGGGGGACGGTGCATGGAGGAGGAGAAGGAGGAGGAGGGGTGGGTGTCGGTGTCGGGCTCTGTGTGTGTGTGTGTGTGTGTGCGCGCGCGGCCGGGCGCGGCGGCGGCGCTGGGTCATGTTTGTGTTTGAGGTTGTCAAGTGAAGGAGGATCTTGGCCCCCCCTCGCGCTCCCCCCCACCTTCTCCTCTTCTCT
Source organism: Tricholaema leucomelas (assembly GCA_013400475.1). NCBI lineage: Eukaryota > Metazoa > Chordata > Aves > Piciformes > Lybiidae > Tricholaema lacrymosa > Tricholaema leucomelas. The sequence goes on from WAAF01017323.1 coordinate 590,493, forward strand.
CCCTCCGCCGCCGCCGCCGCCGCGCAGGGGTCGCCGCGCTCCCCGTCGCCGCCATCAACCGCCGCTGCGCCGGCCCCTCAAGCCAGGTTTGCAACGGGCCCCGTGGTGGGGTAGGTGTTGGGAGAAGGGTTCGAGAGGCGCTGTGTGTGGAGGGGAGGTGAACGGGTGGTGCAGGGCGGGACGGGCGCTCCCCGCTGTGGCCGGTGCCCCCGTCACAGCCGGTGGCCCCCTTTGCGCGGAGCTGCGGCAGCCACAACACAATGTATTCTCCGCTGGCGGGGGGGACTGGAGAGGGGGCGGCAGGCCCCACTTCCCCCTCAGCCTCGGGCCCCGCGTGGGGACTCCGCGCTCCGGCTGCACCCCCAGCCCCAAGTGAGCAGCTCTCGGGCGGGATGCTGTGTGTAATTTCGCCTCCCGCCAACCTCCCCCCCCCCCCCCCGCCCCCTTTTGAGGCTTTCCCCCCCCCCCCGGCCCCTTTTGAAGCTTTGCAGCCGGGATCAGGGAAGGGGGTGGGGAGGGTGGGTGCCCTGGAGCCCCGGCCCGACTCCTCCCGCCGCCGTCTCCGCTGGGTGCCGGGCTGCGGCCACCCCCCCGACTTCCCCCCCCCCCCCGACATGTGTGCAGCGCTTTGTTCGGTGCGGCGTTGCAGAGGGGTTTTCCCAGGCTCCTCCCTCTTTATTCATTCATGGTTTTTTTTTCCTCTCTCTCTTCCCTTTCCCTTTGCAATCCTGCTCTCACATACCGACGGCTCTCCGGGCCCCGCGGCTGCCTACCTCCCCGCCCCACTCCCTGATCTGCATTTTTTAGGGGGGAGGGGGAGGATGTGACCGCTGTGTTTGCAAAGGTTCGTTTTTCCCTCTCCCTTTTTGGTCAAATTAAGGAGGGAACGAGTTTTCGCCCGTGTCCTGTACGGTGTGGCCGCCGTGGCTTTCACACTGCCATCTCATTCTCCCTCTACACACACCCCGAAAGAGGGAGTCCTGCCGGTGAGCGGGGGAAATTGGTGGTTTTGAAGCGTAAATAAGATGTCATTTGTGCTGCAGGGGAGCATCGAGAGGTGCTTGTGGTTTACGGGTACCCCGGGGGATTTCAAACTCTTGCTCCAAATAACTTGCATAAGAAAGTGACGTTTTTTATTATAATCTTTACAAACCTCAGCCCAGCAGCAACACGAGTGAAGTGGGAGCAGTATTTAGGGGATACTGATTGCATCAAGCCTCTTCTCTGCATCTCCAGTTTGTGTCCAAGAGCAGGAAAATGGAGCTTGTTAGCATCAGATTTTACTTAATTTCTCTGTCTCTCTGTTATCCCCGCAGATGAAGCGGGGTGAGTGAATGACTTGATGGGCTGTGTGCTCTGGTTTTGGATTTTTCCATGTTTTCCCTTTAACGTGCAGTTATGCCCTAGTGAGGAGCCATTAGTCAGAATAACATTTTCCAGCTTTCCTTTGTGTCAGTTGCAGTCAGTTTTTTCTCCTGTTTGGGTCGTTTTGTGCTGCAACAGACAAAAGAAACATTAAAAATTAATGATTATATTCCTCAACAGCCTGTAGGCTGAAGGGGGTGGCTGCGAGGAGCCTATTTTAAGTTTGAGTTCCATTTTTGCAAAAAGTGTGATTGTCTTTAAAACAGCCTCTCTGAATTAATACTTAAATGCTAAAATTTCAATGGGCTTACTTCTTTGAGAAGCGACCCTTAATCAGCTCATCCATATTAGGGACTCTTCTAAAGTTTATGTAATTTTTTTGAAGTTTCTTCGTAGTTTTTGCTGAAAAATTAACCTCTTAACATAAGGTAGCATTACTATTAAAAAAAAAGAGAAAAGACACGTGGTTGGTTTTTTATTTGTTTAGCTGCAAGGGTTGTCTTTTTCTTCTTTAAGTTCTTGTGCCTAAGTGGTTTGCCATAGTTCTGTGGGAGATTTCATAGTCCCCAAGGATTTCAGAAACTAGACAGAATGCTCCTTAAACTGAAGGCAAATCCTAAAAGCGTTTGAAAATTAAGTTGTTAGTCTCAAAAGGTGTGAATTTTGGGATGCGGAGGTAGGTTTGTGGCAGTTTAGCAGTGAATCGGTGTGTTAGGGCTGCTGAAAGAATTCCTTGGTCTGTGATGTTGATCTTTATCGGGGGCCTTGCTCGCTGTAGCCTCCTGCAAATTCAGCAGTGTGCCAGGGCAGAAATTTGCTGTGCAACAGCTTGCAGGTGGGTCAAGAGCCAGTGTGGTTTGTGTACGCTGATACTTAAGCAGAAATATCCCTGTGGGGAGTTCTTCTGGACTTGCACACTCCATGGAAGCAGCCGGGAGGCAGCTGATGTTACAAACAGGGTGGATTATTGCTGATGCAGCGTGCGTTTGTCCTCTGCTCTGCTCTCCCCCGACTCTGAGATGAAGATTGGTATCTCAAAGCCTGATGTCAAATATTGTTTAGCTTTCTAGATTTATCTGCATGGGACACGTGTTGTTGGAAGATGTTTTCTGGCTGGGAAACAGCTGACAAATGTGGAAAAGTGTCTTAGTTTTCTCATGCTTCCTGAGTAATCCCAAAAGGAGTTTCCCCCTCATGTAGTTTTCTTAAGATACTGGAACGCTTCACTCTATAAAAGGATAGGTACAGAAATACTTCTTGCTCATCACTAATTTCCATAGTGATTTGAGGACAAAAGAGAGCAGATAGATATCTTTATTCCTTATTAATGCACAGATCTCATAATTTTTCTTTCTCTTCTTTTAGCATACAGATTAACTGATCCCTTTCACAAGTTCATGGAGCTGCTGTCTCTCTGCTTGCTGTACTTTTCATTTCTGAGAGGAGAAAGCGGTGTATGAGATTACAGGAAAATGCCTCGGACAAAGCAGATACATCCCAGAAATCTGAGAGGTAGGTAGCTCTCAGCTGAGAAAGAAAAGCTCTTGGGAAATCCCGTTGCGGTTTCAATTACAAGGTTAAAGGAATATGTATTTCAGAAGACTGGTTTGATCCAAAAATAGTTTGCAAGCAAGTTTTGGGAGTTGTCTGCGAGACAGCTCTAATTTTGAGAGAAAGAAGAAGTAGAATCTGTTCTTATTCCTGCAGTCCGTGTGCTTGACAGCAGTCTTGATATCCTCCAGTTTACAGCAATAACCAGGGTGAAATTTGAAAATGCAAAGAAAACCTAGCAGAGATACTCAGGGAGGTGGGAAATGTGTGTAATGTGGAAGCGGCACGAGATCTGACAGCTGGTAGTTGTTTTTCTGAGTGGTAATCAGTTTGGCTTGCTTTTGAGGGGATCAGACTCTCCTCCCATGCATGCCTCCTTGCTGTTTATTATCTGTTCACCCATGCTGCCTTGGGCACTGCTGGATTTGACCTTGGTCTCCTTGCTGTCCTGGCTTTGCAAGGCTAAAGGGTAGCTTGTTGGCTCTGGAAGGAACGATCAGGCAAGTGACCTACTGCGCAAACTGGCAAGCTTACGTGTCCAGGCATTTCCTTGAGCAAAATCCCAGTGCACTTAACTGAGCCCAGGACTGGCAGATGAATGCAAGAAATCTGATCTTATGGTTATTTGTTACTGTCTTGGTAGAAGTGGCCCTGGAACAATTAAATGAGGGGAAAAAATACAGGTCATTTGATGAGCAGAAGTGTATGTCAAGGGAGAACAGGCTTCCATCCCCACCCTTGTATGCAGCTTTCAGGAGAACATGCTTCCACCTGCATCCTCATGTGTGGCTCTCACCTGCTTTTTTAACGTGAATTTTACAGCTGCTGTAGGAAGACAACCTTTCAAAAAATAAAAGCAATGACAAAACCACAAACATCAACAGAAAGTTTTAGGGGCAGCAACAGCTTCTGCTTCCAGTTGTAACTTTCTATGCCAAAATCCAACAAACATCTGCATGTGTTTTGGTTAGTTTACAGCTGAGAGGCTCTCAAGAGCTAGGGCGTACAGCTGTATCCAGGGCCTCGTGTTTGGGCACTGTCAGCACTGCTACCTCTAAGTCTCAGTTAGAGAAGATGTTTTTGCAGGGTCTTTTATTCAGGAAGTGCTGAGTAGCGTTGTTTGGAGTGATGGGTAAGCCTCCATCGCAGATCAGAAATTTCACGTTTAAGTGATGCCATTTCCTCCTCCTTGCTGATGGTGAAGCAATAAATTAGAGCCTGGTTTTTAATATTACTGCTTACCAGGTTGCTGACATAGCTGAGCTTATTGTTTTCTGATCAAATATGAGAGTGATCTAATTTAGTACTCTGTCTGATATCTCCTCTTTTATTGCTTGAAACTCAATAGGAGTTAAGTCTGTTGTAAAGCTTTCTATCCACTTCAAGAAATGCATTTAAAATAAATAATCTAATTAAACTCTTAATTGTGTAAGAAATAAACCACTTCCCCCCCTTTGCATAATTTCCCCAGTCGTTTAGCTTTTATTGTCCCCTCTAATAGCAGTTTTCATCAGTTCCTCTTTTTCCACAACTAATGGAGTCCTCGAATGAATTAAGATGGGTTAAATGCTGAGAAGGGAAATAGAGGTATACATCGAGCCTATAATTTGAATTTACGATGGAATGGTTGAGTGTTAGAACTGCGCAGGTGCTGCAAGCTTCAACACATGGTGAGTGTGGCTTGCTGCTATCATGGGTTATTAGAGATGAAGTGATTTGAAGAATCAGTTTATTTCTTGTTAGTTATGCCCTATTTCCATTTTTAGTCCAAATAATGAGGAAAACTGAATTTCGGGTCCTTTAGTCATTTTATCAGGCTCCGAGAATACTGCAGAAAACGTTTGCTTTAAACCCTCAGTTTTCAGCTGGGACTTGAGGAAGCTGAAAGATTTCACAGGTCTGTTTTCTGACAGCTTTTTTTTGTGTATGCAAAGTTAGACTCCTCTTAAATTGACACTTTTAACCATTAAAACTTTAAAAAGTGGTAATTAGCACCCATGATAACTAGAGCTGCAGGAAGAATAAATGTTTGTGGTTAAAGGTGAAAGTCTGCAAACTCTTACAACTTTTGGAAAGCAAAGATGTCAGATTAACTAACATCTATTTTTAGGTTCAAAGATATTTTAAAGTTGTTTAAACCTCGTTGTCACTTTTTGTACTATGTACAAAGAACACTCCATAGCCTTACCTGGCTCTTCTCTTCGTGGTCTCAGCTCCTGTGGTTGCCCCATAACAATCAAATCGCCAGCAGCTTTGACTGGACTTGTCCAGAGCCCATCAATGTTTAACTTTTTGAAAGATCACTGTTGAACAACCCTTGACACTCTCTATCCTCTTGTGTATCAGAGGAATTGCTTGGGTTGCACTTGCAGTCCAAGTCAGTCTGGAGAATTAGCAACCAGAGCTAAGTACCTGAAGTATTCTCCCCTAAGAAAACCCCCATCACGATTCCTCTCTCTCCCTTTCCAAAACCACCATAAACACTGCCCCCACACACTCTCATTAGTTAATTTGGGGTTTGCTTCAGCACAGAAATAAGCATTGAAGGGTCTTATATTGCTGTGTTTACTGTAAGCAGCCTTTTTGTCTGGGGAAAAAGAAGTAGCATTGTTTAATATAGAGAGCTAAATTTAAGCTTTTGGCAGGAGACCCTAAGTCTTCTCTTCTTGTGACATGGCTTCAGTTTTCTCATTTTGTACACTTCTGAGAGAGCTGACAGCCTTTGGCAGATTAGCAGTGGCTCTGAAGTGTCATGATCAGTGAAGATATTTGGTTGTTTTTTTTTTATTTGCTTAGGTCCTCTCCCCACTTAGGAGTCTTAATGAGGAGTGGCAGAGAGAACTGGGGCTATTGAGCCTGGAGAAAAGGAGGCTTAGGGGAGACCTTCTTGCTCTTTAAAACTACCTTAGAGGAAGTTGTAGTAAGGTGGAAGTTGATACCATCTTTCAAGGAAGAAGCAATGGGACAAGAGGAGATGTCCTTGAGTTGTGCCAGGGGAGGCTTAAGTTGAACATTATGATAAAAACAAAATTCCCAAAAGTGTTGTCAAGCCTTGTTCCAGGTTGCCCAGGAGAGTAGTGGAGTTACCATCCCTGGAGGGATTTGAAAGATGTGTAGCTGTGGTGCTGAAGGACGTGGTTTAGTGGTGACCTGGCAGTGCTGGGTTAATGGTTGAACTTGACAGTCTTAAAAGGTCTCTTCCAACCAAAGCAATTCTATAATTGTTGCCTCTTATTTGGCTTTCACTGTCTGTTTATAGATGAGTCAATGTAGTGCTTACTAACTTGATTTTACAGCAGGAAAAAAAAACAACTCTCTATCAAGAGGACAGGATATGAGAGGCATTATTTTGCAAATAAAACCCAAGTAATTAAATTAGTTGGACATTTGTTTTCATGACTGTGTGTTAGTGACATGGTTTTAATGGCTGACTGTGGCAGAATGAGAGCGTGTTGTGTCTGAAGGGGACCAAGAAGGCACTTGCTGTGCTGTGCTTGTTTTAGAGTGGTGTTTTGTCCCATCAGCCTTCCCTGCTTCTTTCTGCAATAGGTCCACAGGTGTAGAACATTACTGTTATTAAGTGCATCACTTTGGTAAGGGGAGTTGTGCAGTGTCAGACTTGGTGTTCTGACTAACCTAATAGCTGTGGTCACTCCCAGCAGTAATGATGAATGGCTACAATTGGAGAGAAATTGAGGTTTGCAGGTCTCAAAAGGATATGGATTGGATTTATATGCAAGTTCTGGAAATGTGTAGCAGTTGCCAAGGTGAAGGCCAAAGGCATGATGAGGAAGAGCCCAACATGAGTTACCTGTCAGCTGTGTGTGATTGGAATGGTCTTGATCTCTTATATATTAAAAATATATATCCTGTCACTACTCAAAAGCGTCGTCACCACACCTCCAGAAAGTGTGTTGCAAAAGAGAAAAATAGCTTATTTAGACATCCAGAAGACATCTTTTCTTATTTTAGTTTGTATGGAGTTTTAGCTCACTAAAACTAACAAAAGAACTGCTTTGCATGTGGTTATACCCTGTATTTGTGTGTCCAATTGATACACAGGTGTAGCGAAACATCTTGTGGAAGCTGTAATGTATTCCCAGAAGTACGCTTACAGTGGAGTCGTGCTTTAAGCAGGACTAAGTGGGCTTGGTTTGTTGTCAGATGGTTGTGAGGATATAGAGGAGAAAAAAACCTCATGTTTCTGTTTACTTAGAGGTATCCTGTTGCAGAGTTGAAAATGAAAACCTGTTTATGTTGTTTACAGAGTTTAGCACAGTGCTCTGATTCCCCAACACAAAACTGCTCCAGAAATACTGTGAACATGGTCTCTTTCTAGATAAGCTTTCTGTTATTTTTAAGAAGGCAAGTTGTGGCTCTTTCTGTTTTCCCTTCTCAATCAAATACTTCTATTCAAAACAAATGGCAGAGGCCATAGAGTTCCACAGCAGTCGCCAAATCTTTTCACACTTTGCATTTGATAAGGAAATGCAAGTATAATTTGAGCAGCTTTGCAGTAATCTGAAAAGTGTGCTTAAACTTGCTGGAAAGCTGGATATATTCTGAGCCTTAAAGATGCCCAGCCCTTCTGGACATTATAACTTTGATTTTGCAAAGCTGGTTTAAAATTGTAATGCACTTCCAGTACTAAAATAGGCTGGTCCCCTCTGAAAGCTGACAAGTTGATATTTCTTTTTAGTGTTTGGCTGTGTAGTCTATAAACCCTGAGAATCGATTGGTGTGCTGTGCTTTTAGTTCATGATTTGCATCAAATGACTTAAAAAACCCACCCAAACAAAAGGCTGAGATTTCTGAAGGCTGGCTTCTGTAACTTGTGTCCGTGTGTCTTTGCTGAAATTTCTGGAGAATGTGTGAGATGCAGAACAAGAAGTCAGAATCTTGGCTCTGACTTGGAGAAATATCCCCTGATTTGGCAGCAGTTTGTGGTTTTGTACATTCTTGTTTTTGTTGATCCAATAGTTTCAACTAGTTTCTTCTAACAAACTAAAGGCTGTCTCATGAAGATAGGGAGAATGCATGGCTGTTTTACTTGTTGAGACTGTAACACCTTCAGGCTGGCTGTTAGGGCCTGTCCATTTCCACATTTTGCCCCTTAGAGGTAATGGTAGCTGCAGATCTTGAATTGTATTGGAATGTGAATAATGTCTACATTTCTGTGTGAAAAGATTGTCTAAAATAGTCAGTTGAGAGCTGTGATTTGCCACCCTTTCCCTTCACCTGGCCTGCTACTGGCTCCGTCTGTTTCCCCTAAATTTTTGATTGTGTTTTCTCAGCAGGCTGTAGTCCGGTTCATGCATGGGGTGGTTGGGGTCTATGTCAGTGGCCACAGGTGATGGACAAAATGCCTGTTGAGAGTAGATTGCAGGAAGGAAAAGAATAGTAGTGTGGACAGCACTGTTCATTGTTGTCCTGAGGCAACTGTGTGTAGCTGACAGAATGAGGGGTAATGGCCTCTAACCGGAGGAATCTAGATTTAAGTTAGACATTAGGAAGAAATTGTTCCTCATGAGGGTGGTGAGGCACTGGAACAGGTTGCCCAGAGAAGTTGTGGAGCCTCTATGTCTGGAAGTGTTCAAAGTCAGGTCAGATGAGGCCTTGAACAACCTGGTCTAGTAGGAGGGGTCCCTGCCCCTGGGAAGGGCATTGGAACTGAATGATCTTTAAAGTCACTTCCAATGCAAACCATTCTATCATTCTATGATTAACTGTGCTTAATTCCTGCTTCTATGGCTGAGTTTATTCTATGAGACTGAGAGATTCTTTTACACCAAAACTTAGCAGATGGGCATTATCTGTGTGCTGCATTTTGGCTGAGTTGAGCTGCCCAGGCACAAGTTCTGAGTTTTTGCAACTGCAGACAGTTCACTATGGCTATAGCTTGAGCACAAAATGCTGTGAAAATGCTAAGTAACTTAAGTCAAGATCTAGATGAGTAGAAGATCCAAGATTAGCCAACACTTTATTGCAAATCTTTTAATTTCTCTATATCTCTGGTTTGTGCCTGCAAATTGGAGATGCTGGTACCACATCAGCTTCTAAGGACTCAGAAGATAAAGCTGTTGTGAAGCAGAGACTTGGTGGATAAATAATGGAAAAGATGATGAGGAAACTGGTGGTAAACAGAGCCAAGCAGTGAGCACAGTTCATGTTGTGCACTGGCTTACATAAACATACTTACTTTGGGCGTTCTCCAACTTCTTGCTGCTTTGCTTCACCATCTTAACTTTTAAAAGGTATTCTTAAAGGTTACATCCTAGCTTTTAAAATGCCAAACTAAAACACCAAGAAATTCCACCCTGTTGAACCATTGCACTTCTCGTGTGAGTCATCTGTGTGTTGAGACCTCAAACTGCGGTGCAGGCTCTTGGTGTGTGCACCATGCAGCATGGTGACGTTTGCAACATGGACCAAGTGCTTAGGGAGTGCAGAAGGAAATTGCTCCTATTTGTGGTGTTCATCATCCTGTTGCAGAGTTTTGAGCTGCTGCTGAGAAAGTCCCAGTGGCCAGGAGGGAATATTCACTGCGGAGAAAGCCTTTAGAGAAGTACATCTTTAATGTCATAATTTCCCAGTTGGTTTCGAGACCATGGATGGCTTTAAGAATTTTAATGGTTAATGCTAAACCATCAGGATACTGAACTGGTCTCAGCTGGCACCATGATTTAAAAAATAAAATAAAACACTTCTTCCAAGATTTGGCATAGAACTTTCATTCAGAATGAACAAAATTTGGCTAAGATTTAAGCAATTAAATAGAGGTCCAGCAAACCAATCTTGATTGTAGCTGGCACTGACAGCTTTGAGTGTGTATTTATAGATTTCTGCGTATGCATGTGAAATATTTGGAAAAGAAAATGGGGATAATGCAAGGAGAGTCAGCTGGATACAGACAGTTGCAAAAATAGGTGCTTTCAGAGAGAGTTAAAATAACATGAAGAGGGAGAAAGGAATGATATTCCCCCTAACAGGATTGCAAAGGGATACCTGCAAGGATATCAGTGAAAGGAAAGGAGTGGAGAAAGGAGAAGAGAGCTTACTTCTGTTCTCTTCACGGTAGAAAACAACAAATTGTGTTTTTTGTGGAATATAAAATCATTATAATTGCAGTTAGAACCAGGTTTGATCTGGAAGAAATTGGTGAAGGGTAAGATAAAAAAAATAAATTGAATTCATACAGAAACAAGAAAAGCTGCAATGAACTGTGGCTTGAAAGCTGTGTATAAGCCAGTTAGATTTATTCCAGAATACAGTGAAGTGGAAACAGCACAAGCCTGTAATTCTGCCTCACCTTTACATCTTGTGTCTTCTTTATTGCTAATTGAGCGTGAAGTAAAAAATGCTACAGAATCTGGCATTTACTGAAGCATGAACTCCAGGGTGTTAGGAAGGTCATGAAAAATGTAGCTGTAGAAAGAGAAACAAAAAGTAACATTTCAGCAGTTGCTCTTTCAAACATTTTTATTAAAACAGGCAGAATGAAACTTGAGTCCAGGAACAATTCCCTTTTGTAAGAGCCCAGCTTTCTTAGGAGTATTTAGAAGAACATGACTTTTTGTTTGTTTTAAATTCTTGCATCACAGAATAGATGTTGGTTTGCTGTGAGGGTACGTATAAGGGAACTGTCTTAATGTGTTCCTCTCTTCCTGATCTCACTTTGATTAAAAAACCCAACCCTAAAATGTAACTATTAGAAATCAACATTTAAATAGCAAAATCCTGGATAGACTGGAGAAGCTCGGTGTAGCAGTGTTAGCTCTTAAACTATTTTGGTTCTAAATTATGAACAAGAGAGAGGAACTTTCTAGACATTCTTTTGGGTATAGAGTGAATGAGCAGGGCATCGGTTGTGAAAGGAAAATAATTATAAAGTTTCTATCATTCATTGATTTGCTAAGAGGGATAAAACGACAATGTAGAAACAATTTCTCACTCTTTGTTCCCTTTGCCTTCTGCCTTCCACCTCCTCCACTGATGCTCTGTGCTTGGCTGAATACTAACCTTGACTGACCAGATAACTCCTGAGATCTTGCTGGTTTTCTCTTTGGGGGGAAAGAATAAGGTGGCATTGGCCCCTTCTGGGTTTCCTTTGCCCAGGGTGGGAGTATTGGATTTCTGTGTTATTTCTAAACGGTAAATAATGTAACTGCAAACACAAATATTTTGCATATATGCTTGTAAATTTAGCTTGCTGTAGAATACAGCTTTGTCTTACTTCCAAGCCATCTTAACTAGTCTGATGATCAGTTTCATTTGGGGGAGGTGGGTAATTTCTCAACCCTACCACTTTTGGTTAAAAGCCTTTTCACAGGTTTATGGCCATTTACCTCTTAAGTGGCTGTTAAGAAAAGGGTGAAGGCTTTTGGTCTTGTCTTTTCCTTAATTGATTTTTTTTTTAAATGAATGCTCCAGAACTATGCAAATGTCTCTGCTGACACTCCTGCCAGCCTTTTCAAACTTAGAAGGCATCAGTCCACTCTGCAGGGTCACAGAATGGTGGGGGGGCGGAAGAGACCTCTGGCCATCATCTAGTCCAACGCCCCTTTTAAAGCAGAATCACATCCAGGCAGGTTTGGAATCTCTCCAGGGAAAGCGATCCATGACCTCTCTGGGCAGCCTTTTCTGGTGCTCTGGCACTCTCACTGGAAATACATTTTTCCTCATGTTTAGGTGGATCTTCCTGTGTTCCAGTTTGTGCCTGTTGCCCTCTGTCCTGTCACTAGGCACCACTGAAAAGCCAGGCACCACTGAAAAGCCTGGCCCCATGCTCTTGACACCTGCCCTTTAAATGTTGATAAGGATTGGTAAGATACAGCCTTTGTCTTCTCCAGCCTAAACAGCCCTGGCTCTCTCAGCCTTTCCTTCTAAGAGAGGTGCTCCAATCCTCTCATCCTTCTAGTCCTCCCTTAGGCTCTCTCCAGTAGTTCTCTGTCTCTCTTGAACTGTGGAACCTGAAACTGGACACAGGACTCCAGATGTAGCCTCACTGGGGTAGTGTAGAGGGGCAGCCAACCTCCTTTGACCTGCTGGCCACACTCTTCTTAATTCACCTCAAGATGCTGTTGGCCTTCTTGGCTGTGAGGGCACAGTGCTGGCTCATGGCTAACTTTTCCACCAGGACTCTCAAGTCTTCCCCAGAGCTACTTCCCAGCAGGTCAGCTCCTCACCTGTTGTGGTGCATGGGGTTGTTTCTCTGCAGGTGCAGGACTCTACACTTGCCCTTGTTGTCTTCGTTAGGTTCCTCTCTGCTCCATCCTATCCCAATAAACTTTCCAAGATGATTGCTACCATTTAATAATACCTTATTGCAGTGAATTCTCAAGGAGCACATGCTTCAAACTTGCGTTGTGCCTTAAGATGCTTGAAAGAGTCTGAGTGATAAATACTTAGCTACTGTTCCAGGCAAAGGTTTGTAGGATGTGGGGAGAATTCCCAGTTGTTGGCAGGGTGGACAGGCATACAGGGCCTTGCCTGGGGAGCTCAGTAACAACACAGTCATGTTGCATGTTAAGGGCAATATCTGTTTGACCTAAGGTTGAAGAATGGCTGAAGAGGTCTCTTCTTCTATCCACAGTCCATCGTTGCCATCAAAACAATCACCCTGAAGCCCACCTTGATATACTTGGGAAGTGCTGTTTTGGAAGATTTGTTGTTTAGATTGGGGTTTTATTTCCAAAATGATTCCCTATCATGGCTTTTGAGGTTCTTCTTACCATCAGGCAACGTGTTTGCGAATTTCAAACTGCTGTAAATATTTATGCTGGAAAATGTAGAGAGGACTTCCTATAGCTAAAAATTTTCAAAGAGCTGGTTATACCAGCAGGTATTTCCTAGACTTGCTCTTTCTTTGGTGTGTTGGACTTCTGTAGTAAGCCTTTTAGTTCAGTAATGGCTTATGAGCTTATGGAGAGATAAACTCAGGCTCTTACTCAGTTAGAAAAGTAAGATTTTCCTTGCTGTGCTAAAACAGATGAATAAACTGGACTTGAAACTTCCAAATTAGATGGATTGGGTGGTGCTAATTTTCCCCTCCATTTGTTTAGAGGTATCTTAATTCAGAATATTTACATTAAGAAAAAAGAGGGGGGAAAAAAAACCCACTCCTGTGGCAGATGTTTGAAGCTCTTGGTGACACGTTTGTGGGGGAAGTGGGGAAGCTGTAGTTCAGTGGTCAAGGCAGTACCGTTTGTTTTTATACAAAGGCTTTTAAAATTCCCCTTAAAGCTTCTCTAGGGATGAGGCTGCTCAGAGGATATGCTGACTTAGCAGTTTCCATCTGACTTTTGGTGGCAGACTGAAAGAAGTAACATGTTCAGTGATCCACAAGGTTGTGGAAAGTGGAATTTTTGTGAAGACCAGGTTGAGTAGTCTGTGCTCTTTAAAGTGTCATCTTTGACTTAAGGCTCTGTTGATAGTCCTCTAAGCACAGCTGCTATAAGGAGAGGCTAAGGGAGCTGGGGTTGCTTAGCCTGGAGGAGGCTCAGGGGAGACTTATTGTTCTCTACAACTACCTGAAAGGAGATTGTAACCAGGTGGTCTCTTCTCCCAGGCAGCTAGTGACAGAACAAAAGGACACAGTCTCAAGCTGCACCAGGGCAGGTTTAGGCTGGATGTTAGGAAGAAGTTCTTCAAAGTAAGAGTGATTGGCATTGGAATGGGCTGCCCAAGGAGGTGGTGGAGTTACTGTCTCTGGAGGCATTTAAAAGGAGACTGGATGAGGCACTTAGATGCCATGATTTAGTTAATTAGAAGGTGTTAGGTTATAGGTTGGGTTTGATGATCTTGAAGGTCTTTTCCAACCTGGTTAATTCTGTGATAATTGAATCCAGTTGCTGCTGTAAACAGAGTTTAACATCTTTGGTTACTGGTTGAAGCAGCAAATAGAAAATAAGTGTTTGTATGTTAAATGCCCAGTGAACTTTTTTCCCCTCTGAATTCCATGTATTTAAAAGGTGTCTTCTCACCAAGCCTCTTCATAATTCCTGGGGCAGACCTCCTGGGCTGCAATAGCACATGGTTTGGAGCAGGCTGTGAGGGAGGAAAAGCAGCGGTTCAGCAGGAGCCTGTGGGGTAGCGTCGCTACAAAACAACCATGTGTGTGTTCCTAGTTACCTATGAAATATGTGGCTTGTGCCCTGCCAGCCGTGCTAGTCATGGAATATCCAGAGTACACCACATGATTTCCTCTGAGTTTTGGCTTCATTTCGGGGGGTGGAAAGTAGGTTAAGTTAATGTTGAGTGGTGTTGTTTGTAACTACTGAACTCTTCAGTAAGAGGGGAGGTTGCAATGCTTGTTCTTACCCTAAAGCTTGCAATGCAGTCACAGTAAGGAGCCAGGAAAAGAAGGAAGTGTTTGGGTATGGCATTTAAATATGGCCATTTTGCTGTTCCATTACCTAGAAGAGGAATGCTTTTGAGGAGGAATACATGTTCCTTACACAGTGGATGTACAGCTTCTACCTTTTCCCCCAGCTTCAGGATTTGTTACACAAGGCTGTGTTTTTGCCTCAGACCTGTGAGGGAAACAATGGTGTATGTGTTGATTGTGTTTGAAAGATGTCATTCTGTAATTTTTACTAGCAAACTACCCAATATGCCAGAAGGTTCCTGTTAATTCTCAGTTGTCAAGAGACAGAGCTAAGTGTGTACACTAAAACAGTTTAATACCTCCAATCTGAAAAGAGAATTGCTTTTTCCACTCTAAGGGCAACATTTCTGTGCCTAAGAGGCAGGTAAGGAGCTGTGAAATCCTAAATTTGTAACAGGCCTGATTTTTTTTAAATTTTCAAAGAAATCTTTCTGTGGCATACTCAGAGGATTGCTGTATTTGTCTCAGGTGCTGCATGCATTCACAAGGGAGTGGGGCAATAGTGCCTTTTTCCTGATAACAATTTACGGAACAATTAATACATATGTAAGAGATGAGTGGCAAGAGGATGGAGCCAGGCTCTGCTTAGTGATGCCCAACAACAGGACAGGGGGCAATGGGTGGAAGTTGAGGCGTAGGAAGTTGCATGTAAACACGAGGAAGAATTTTTTCACTGTGGAGGTGACAGAACACTGGAACAGGCTGTCCAGGGGGCTTGTGGAGTCTCCCTCTCTGGAGCTGTTCAAGACTTGCCTGGATGCCTTCCTGTGTGATCTGGTATAGGTGATCCTGCTATGGCAGGGGGGTTGGACTGGATGCTCTTTCAAGGTTCCTTCCAGCTCCTAACCTTCTGTGATTCTGTGAACATTTAATTCCATTTTCCTCTGTTTGTTTGTGGCTTTTTGTGGATTTCTTGGTTTTGTTCTTTTCTTTAAACTCTGTATCTGTGCCAGTAAAATACCTTGCACTTATTTTAGAGCACTCTCTATGTTACGTCCAGCTATAGTATCATAGAATGGTCTGGGTTGGAAGTGACCTCTGAAGGTCATCTAAACCAGCCCCCTCTGCAATAAGTAGGGCTATCCTCAACTAGATCAGGTTGCCCCTTAGCATGTTTCAAATTAGTGTTTTCTTTATGCATTTTTTGATATTATTATTTTTTCTTACAATTTTGAAATGCAACTTGAAACAGTGATGGAACTTCTGTAGATACCAGAGGTATTGTTGTTCTGTGGTAGGATGAGTTTACTTTTATGGAGAAAGGGAAGCTAGGGGCAGACATCACACTCTACAACTACCTGAAAGGATATTTGAGCCAGGTGAGGGGTGGTGTCTTCTCCCAAGTAGCAAGTGATAGGATAGGAGGAAGTGGCCTCAAGTTTCACCAGGAGAGTTTTAAGTTGGATGTTAGAAGAAGTTTCTTTGCTGAACAGGTTGTCACACACTGGAATGTCTCCTCAGGAAGATGGTTGAATCCCAATTCCTGCAGTTGTTTCAGAAAAATAAAATGGTTTGGATTGGAAGGGGCCTTTAAAGATCTTCTAGTCCAAATTCCCTGCAATGAGCAGGGATACCTTCAACTAGATCAGGTGGCTCAGAGCCCTGTTCAATCTGACCATGAATATTTCTAGGGATGGGGTTTCTACCAACTTCATAGGCAACCTGTTCCAGTGTTTCACCACCCTCATGTAAAAACTTCCTCCTTATATCTAGTCTAAATCTGTCTTCTTTTATTTCAGAGTCATTGCCTCTTGCCCCTAAAAGATGTGTATATGTGATTCTAATGGTGTGATTTTTAGCATCAGACTTAGTAGAGTTACATAGTGGTTGGACTTGATGATCTGAAAGGTCTCTTCCAACCAAAATGATTCTGTGATTCTCTTCTATGACTCTGATTCTGTCAGACTTGTGAAACACAGTTTGACTTCAGTAGGTTTGGTACCAAGATTGCTGTAAACTCTGCTGCCATCCCTGTTCGTGTATATGGAATCCGTTGCCACAGCGGTAGGAAGCAAGCCAGGTTTTGTTGTTTGGCTGCTAAATGCAGATCTGCTTCCTTGTTGAAACTGTCAATCAGCTTTCTCTTAGGCTTATTAATTAGGCTTGTTGTTAGGCTTGCTCAGAAGCCCTGCAATCTTAACACTTCATGATTTTCTGAAGATTTCAGTTGTCTTAGTGTGTCATCTGCATATGCAAAAGCACTGTCAAGGCAAACTGAAAATGCCTGAAAGAGCAGACTGGAATCTCCTGCTTGGGGCTTTTGCTGATGGGATCCCATATCCTAGAGTGGGCACTGTAGGCAGGTTGGGACACATCATAGAGCTTGTGGAAAGTTTTCACAGGCATCCAGGTGGGATGTGGCCTTGACACAACCCAAATTTTAATTATTAATGTTCTTCCAGTATCTTAGGGCTGCCTTCTAACCTGCCTTCTCAGAAAGAAGTAAATAAATAGCGTATTCCCTTTTCTTGTTCTTTTTGCAAGTGACATTTCCCCGTTCTTTTGGTGGTTGTTGTTTGTTTTGGGTTTATGTGTTTGGTTTGGTGTGGATTTTTGTTTGTGTGCTTGCTTTTGGGGGTGTGTACGTGTGTGTTTTTTTTTTTTTCCCTTCCAGAGTGCTTCCAGTTCTCACTCTCTATGGATATTGATTCTCTACCATTCTGCCTGCTAATGCAAATATAACTAACAGCCTAGTGGGCATCTGGGAAGCAGGCAGATTCATGGTATTGTCTCCTCTTACTGCTCTTGTTCTTAAGCTTCACAAAGCTTTGCTATTGCTAACATCTTACACGCTTCAGTTTGCTCCCTAAGCGAAGTTTTAGGTATAAAGAGATTTCCACTGAAGCAACCCAGAGCTTACATGATGAGGACTTAAGAAATACAGTTCCCCAAGTGTGCACTGTGACCCAAGTATGTTCTTCAGGAATAACATCCTTACAGTGCTTTGGGAAAGCAATACAGGAAACTGTCTAAAGAGAAGAATATTAAGAATCAAAGTTCAGAGGTTTGAAGAATGTGATACCTGTCTGTAACACACTCAGGAAGCAATACCACAGAATGGATTTTGGTGTACTTGAAAGTACACTTCATTATTTTAGGCAATATTTCTGTGAACAGTGTCTTCAAGATGAAATAACAAGTGTGCATGTGGTTGCATTTCTCATAGGTCTTTACAAACATGGTCAGAACTGTTTGAAAGTGCAAAAAAAAATAATATTAAAATATTTTCCTACCTTTTGCAGTAGCTCTTGTACTTTTTTTTTTAATCTTTTGTTTGGTAGAAGTCCTTCATTTCCCCATTTTGTAGGCGATTCACATTCTAGCAACTTCTGTTTTGAATGCTTAACCTCAATAAAATGCTGACCAGGTTTGCACCTCTAATCTCTCTTATGTACTATCATGGGCTGTCAAAGGGAGCTTCAGTAGAGAGAGGATGTGATGAGCAGGCTGGTGTGCCTCATGTGCCTCACAGCCTCCTCTACTGTCTGTAGCATCAAGAGTAAAAGACAGATTGAACTTGTTGAGCTGTTTTCTCATGAACCTGTGGTCAGGCTTATAAAATAAAAGCTTATAAATGCAGCTCAGGAGCTTCTGATTTCCAGTTTGGCAGGGAAATCACAATCTGCACAGCATGGCCAGCAGCAGTCCAAGCTCACCACTGCTGGCCTTCCGTTGTTGAATGTATTAGCGATAAAAAACAATTTGAAAATACTTAGAAACAGAGAGGATTTGGAACATTAATATCTTACTGGTGGAAAATAGTGGCCTGGAAAGGATGTAGTTTCAGTGTTTTCCAGAGCTGAAAGTTTTTGGCTAACCACATACCTCAAGTACTGTGTTCAGTTTTGGGCACCTTACTACAAGAGGGATATGGAGGTGGTGGAGTGAGTGCAGAGGAGGGCAACAAAGCTGGTGAAGGGCCTAGAGAATAAATCTCAGGAAGAGAGACTAAGGGAGCTGGGGATGGTTAGTTTGAAGGAGAGGAGGCTGAGTGGAGACCTCATCATTGTCTACAACTACCTGAAAGGACATTGTGGAGAGATTGGTGCTGGTCTCTTCTCACAGATAAATAGTGATGGAACAAGAAGGAATGGGCTCAAGCTCCCACTGGGTAGGTTTAGGCTGGACACTAGGAAAGATTTATTTTTTTTTCCCAGAAAGAGCAGTCAGGCACTGGAATGAGCTGCCCAGGGAGGTGGTGGAGCCACGAACCCTGGAAGTATTTAAAGGTTGTTTGGATGTGGTGCTTGGGGATATGGTTTAGGGTGAGCCTTGTAGAGTAGGGATATCGTTTGGACTTGGTGATCCTGAGGGTCTTTTCCAACCTGGATGTTTCTGTGATTCTGCAAGGGCATTCAGAAATTTGTCAATGCTTCAGAATCTACTGATGTGAGGAAAAGGGACAGAGTAGACCCAGCCTGGTTTTAAGCAAACAGGAAAGGTTAGTGGAGATGCACAATTATATATTGATGACTTGCAAGTTAATTTCAGTCTCACATTTTAAGTAAACACCGATGTAAAACATGTCTCTTGAGCCGATCTTATAACTGTTCAGCTTTTTATCCAAGAGTCTTTAAAAACACAGTTTTGGCAACAGTAACCAGGATGATGTTTCACAGCAGAACCCCCAGTAAATGGGAAGGAAGCTGGGAGTCAGTTTTGATTAACAGATCTGCATTCTGTTATTTCAGTCTTTACATCACGGTTAGTATCTTTGCTGCCTTTAAACATGCAGTTTGACTTCAGCAAAATTCAAGCTGTGAAGAATGGAGATAATCTTCTAGTTGCTAAATGCTGAGGATCTAAGGTTAAAAAAAAAGGCAGATGTGCCCAGCTCCCTCTACCTTACAAAGTGATACCTATTCAATCAATATTTCTACTTGATTATGGGATTTTGGGGGCTTTCTTAAGCAGATATGGGTAAAGGAAAAAGTATGTGAGAGAGAGTTGGTTTTGTTTTGGGATTTTTGCAAAGTCTGCTTAGCCTGCAACAGATGTAAATGAAATTTTGAAGGAAATATTGGCTGGCAATTGGCTCCTGCTCCTCTTTCTTTTTTTTTAAATAGGAAGTTGAGCACATACAAAGGTTTGTGAGATGTTTCTGGGTTGTTTTAAGAATTACCAATCTCTGAGAGCATCTGATCATTTTAAATCTTCATTTCTGTTGTGATGTTTACTTCATAGGTGTGTGGACTCAAAAGAGTCCAATGGAAAGCTATGAAGATGATGAAGGGGCTGGAGCACTGCCTTCTGAGGAGAGGCT
This sequence comes from Tricholaema leucomelas, assembly GCA_013400475.1. Taxonomy (NCBI): domain Eukaryota; kingdom Metazoa; phylum Chordata; class Aves; order Piciformes; family Lybiidae; genus Tricholaema lacrymosa; species Tricholaema leucomelas. Next base: position 610,058 of record WAAF01017323.1, read on the forward strand.
GAGGAAGCTGGGGCTGTTTAGTCTGGAGAGGAGGAGACTAAGAGAAGATCTAATAAATGTATATAAATATCTGAGGGCTGGGTGTCAAGAAGGAAAAGACAGGTTCTGCTCACTTGCACCCTGTGATAGGACAAGGGGCAGTGGATGTAAACTACAGCACAGAAAGTTCCACCTCAACATGAGGAAGAACTTCTTTGCTATAAGGGTCACAGAGCAGTAGAAGAGGCTCCCCAGAGCAGTTGTGGGGTCTCCTTCTCTGGAGTCTTTTGAGACCTGTCTGGATGCATTCCTGTGCAGCCTGCACTGCAGGGGGGGGGTTGGACTCGATCTTTGGAGGTCTCTTCCAACCCCTAACATCCTGTGATTCTGTGAAGAATAGTTGCTATTTCTTACATTGTTCATAGTGGTTTGGTTTTGGTGTTTGGTGTATGTGTTGTTTTTAATAAGAGCACTGACTCTGATAACAGTTCTTAGGTACCAGAATATAGCAGTTTGCTTTGCAGACTCATTTCAGCTGCAGAGTGGAGAGTCTGCACATCTATTTGGGTAGCAGATCCTGGCTTCCTGAAAAACTGATTCACCAGGAAGGTCAGACTGCCATGTAAGCACACCATAAAAAATGAGCATCTGACAGCTCTGTGGCTTAAAGTAGTGGATCTGACACAGGCATATGGAAAATTCATGCAACAGGGATACTGTATCAAAACAATTTCTGTAGAGTGGCAAAACTGAATCCTCTCCCTTCCTCCCTGCTTTGCTTTCCCGTAACTCTCTTATTCATACTGCTTGCCTCTCACCTTTTGCCTTTTAAATCATTCCTTCTTAAATAGTGACAGCTCACACAAGGATGGAGCAGTTCCTCAAACTATTTTCAGGCAGAAAGATTGAACTTTGAAGGGGAGTGTTCACATGAAGATAGATTGGGAAGGTGGGATGCTTTGTAAAAGCCACAGTTCCTCTTGCAGTTCTCCAAAAGAAGAGAACATCCTGCACTTATGTGTTGGAAGGGGAATTCCTATCCAGGATAGTTTGACTTCCTTCCAGAGGAAACTCCATGTTCTTTCTGTGCCCTCCAATGACACAAACCTTTTCTTCCTACCACCTGGTATGGTTTTGTTGCTTTAATTTTGATACCCTCTGTAATGTTTTGTATTGGTCTTCTACTTGGGCTTGTAGAGCACAGACTCCTGCTTCCACAGAAGGGCCTCTGCTGTTGTTGCTGAACTGGCAGAGGTTTTGAGAACTGTGAAGGGATGGAAAGTAAACATAGGCAAGCAACAAATGGAATAATCACCCATCCCTCATAGCAAGCAAGTCTATAACTGATCTTGCCAGCTTATTTTGGTTTTCTTTTTCTTTTTTTTTTCTCTTGTTTTTTCCCCTCCTGGCTCAAATGTTTTTAAAAACTGTTAGACATAAGCAGTACCAAACCCAAGGAATTCACACCTGTCAAGTTTTCTGCATAGGCAATAGCCAAACTTGTACTCTCGTGTTTTCACTATTGCGCTGGTGTCGGAATACCACACATGCAGCCACTTTTCTTCTCTCTCTGCTGGAAGAAAAATGAAGAAAATAGGTGGAGCTGACTCAGACATTCATCCTGTCATTTTTCTCTGTCCTCCCTGGAGTCATCCAAAATCAAAACAAGCCAACAGAAGCATTTTTCACCAACTGTCACTGGGGCTTCCATACTTCCCCCACCCCCCGCCCCACCATTTCTTCCACAGATCTTTCAAAATAAGGTATTGCTGTTCAGCTAGCACAAAGTCAAAAGACAGAGGCATAGAAGGATTGAGAAACAGCTTAACCAAGGTGTGGAGACACCTACTTTCCTAAAGCCTGAGGAGCTATTGAGCCTAAAGACCATGTTGGGTCAGGCCTTGCAACAGTTCACAGGATCACAGGATGTTGGGGGTTGAAGAGACCTCCAGAGATCAAGTTCAACAGGCCCTGCCAGAGCAGGACCATAATCTAGTGTAGGTCACACAGGAACACATCCAGACAGGTCTTGGAAGTCTTCAGAGAAGAATACAGCCTCTCTGGGGAGCCTGTTCTGCTGCTCTGTGACCCTTACAGTAAAGATGTTCTTCCTCATGTTGAGGTGGAACTTTCTGTGCTGTAGTTCACATTCATTGCCCCTTGTCCTATCACAGGGCACAACTGAGAAAAGTTTGTCGCCCTCCCTTTTGACACCCAGCCCTCAGATATTTATAAACTTTGATTAGATCCCCTCTAAGTCTTCTCTTCACCAGACCAAACAGCCCCAGCTTCCTCAGCCTTTCCTCACAGGACAGTGCTCCAGCCACTTCATCATCTTTGTAGCCCTCTGTTGGACTCTCTGACGTAGATCCCTGTGCCTCCTGAACTGGGGAGCCCAAAACTGAACACAGTATTCCTGGTGAGGTCTCACCAGGGCAGAGTAGAGGGGGAGGAGAACCTCCCCCGACCTAAGTTGTTTAGGGTCATGCTGAGGAATGAAGCCAGGCCTTTCTCGGTGGCTGTCATGAGTAGCAGTGGTCAGCGCTGACAGAGTGTTTTCAGCAGAACCCTTTCTTAAACATTGTGAGATGTGTGGCTGTCTTCACAGGACTCCTCCCCGTGTGTTTTTGTACCATGTATTTGTGCCTGGCACTTTGGATTGTGGACTGAAGAGATACAGATGTGTTTGGCCAGGGGGGCTGTGCTGTGCTACACCAGGAGAACATGGCTCTGAACAGCATCACCAGTTGCAGGAGCTGTCCAGTCTGCTATTCCCTCTTAAAAGTTTAATCTCAGGGAAGCTCTCTGCGGTGAATGAATTACTGAAATAAAGAGCCTGAAGATACAGTTAGACTTCCATTCATCCTGAGAAGTAATTAACAGCTGGGTGTCTCACCGCTGAGAATTAATTCCCTTTAGTAGTGGCCATGTCCTGTGTCCCTGCAGCTGCATTTGTGTGTCTTCAGCTAGGATGTTGCAGTAAGTATAAGCAAATGTGCTTCTGAATATGCAGATCTACGTGTACCATGTGCAGTGGACTAGGGGCTCCTAGTCAGTTCTGAAGCACTAGCTCAGCAGGTTTAGGGGAGCCTGACCCCAGTTACACAGATGCTTTGGATTTCTCATCTGGCTGCAGCCTCTGAAGCAAGTAACCTCATGCCTGGGGAGCCACACTAGGCTAGGAGCCACAAAACGTGAATCACAGGGATTAGAGCCTCATGGTATGATAAAGGGAATAGAATTCTGGAGAAGAGGAGGCTCAGGGCAGACCTTATTGTTCTCTACAACTACCTGAAGGGAGGTTGTAGCCGGCTGGGAGTTGGTCTCTTCTCCCAGGCAACTGGTGACAGAACAAGAGGACACAGTCTCAAGCCGTGCCAGGGCAGGTTTAGGCTGCATGTCAGGAAGAAGCTCTTCACAGCAAGAGCGAACAGGCTGCCCAGGGAGGTGGTGTTTAAAAGGAGACTGGATGAGGCACTTAGTGCCATGGTTTAGTTAATTAGAAGGTTTTAGGTGATAGGTTGGACTTGATTGTCTCAAAGATCTTTTCCAAGCCGGTTGATTCTGTGATTCTGTGACTTCTGGCTGTCTAAACGTTGGAAAAGGTTTTCTGCATCATTGTTACTATCTCTGTGGCTGGGAGTGCTGAGGAGCTTGTCATGACAGTGCATGGTAGAAGTTGACCTGGGTTTATCCTTAATGTGTGCCTGCCTGAGAAAAGTGTGTTCAATAAACAAAAGTCAAAGAGTTTGGTTTATTCGCTCTGTTTCATATGTAAATCCCAACGTGGGAACTGCATCTACGCTTGCTTAGCATTTTAACAGTTGTAGAAGGCTAATGGTGCTGCAGCGTGGGTGCGCTGCCTCCCTGTAGCTTTTTGTGTCCTACCAGTGATGAAGTGTGTGGAAACCATCCAGGAGGCTCCTCATGGGTGGAGGAAGGGACTGTTGCTCTCCTTTGCTGCCTTGGTGTAAAGCTCTGCCTAGTAAATACATTCCTGTGCTGATTTTGGTGCTTTTACAAGCTATGCGAAATAATCATTTTAATAACAATGCAGATTTTGAACTAAAAACTACACTGGGAAAAAAAAAAACACAACTTTTTTTTTTTTTTTTCTTCCAAGAGACAAATCTGATTTCCCCACCTGATTTTTCTCTTCAGAAACTGGAGCTCAGGGATTGCTACAGTAATGTTCATCCAAGTCATGGTGCTTGCTTCATCTCCTTCCTAATAACTGTGCTTCTCTGGTGGTGAGGAAGTACATACAGCAGTGCTCCAAGCTCCAAATCCTCCATACAGTCACAAAAAAAAAAGTATTAGCTGCAGTTAAGTAGATAAACATATTCCCCAAGGAAAACTTTGTCCGTACCTGTCTGTATCTGACACCAGTGTTAGAGCATGCAGCTGAGAGGAAGAGGGGGTAAATATTCCAGCTGAGTCAGTTTTGCTTCTTCCTGATAATTTCTTTCCATTCATGTTAATGCCCATGGAAGTATTTTTTCCTTTAGAGGTATTTTGCCAGCCCTTTAATACAGAAAAATTATATACAGAGTATTTTACCTTAACAACTAAATTAAAAGAACATTCTTGTGCAGCTAAGACGAGGACTGGAGATTAGGAAAGCGGATTTATGGCTTTTCGTTCAACACTGATTCATTTCACATGTACTTCTGTCCTGTGTTGAGCTGAGACTTTGACTTTGCAGGAAAAGAGAAGCAGGTACTCATGCCAAGAGCATAATTCCTAGTTATTTTCAGCAGGTGTTTAAACACATTTGTAAATTCCTTCTTAGAACAGAGCAATTCACCCTCTATACCCCCTGCATGTAAATTCAGAGCGGAGGACACAATGAGGGGTTTGAGTGCACAAATGATACCTTTTTATTGTCAGCGTGGACTTCCCATTGAGAAGCCAGGCCTAAAAATACCCAGTGTTTCCACAAACAACTCCTGAGCACTGTGTGTTGAGTAATACAGCTACAACCAAGGGCAGAGCTTCTGCTGACAATTTCCCAAGTGAACCCAGGAGTCCAAGCTGAGCAGGTTTATATATAGCTTTTATTACTGGTCATAGGCTCCTACCAGAAACCCAGATGTGCTTGAATCATGCAGCAGATTAGTGACACAAAATGAGTGTGGCTGCAGGATGAAGGTTTCTTTTGTGCACCCTAGAGGATATGGGAACTTCCAGTTAATGACTTCAAAATGTTTTACAGAATACAAATGAGCAAGTTAAGGCATGTAAACAAAAGTTGTCAGACTTCTTTTCAAAGCAGCTATTGGGAGTTACATGTTGCTGAAATGAGTGGCTTGGTTTAAAGAAGCAATTTTTTATCAGAACTGTCCTCTTCCAGCGGAGTGTTTCAGTAAATAAATATTTAAAAAACACCAACCTAAACCTTCAAACATTCTTAGTAAATGAAAGGGAAGTTCAAAAGGGAAAAGCCATAGGAAGTAGAGAAACTTTAAGAGGCAGGCAATGGTCCTTCTAAAATGGTAGAAAATCTTGTATCAGAGGACCAGTGCTTTGTTTTAGGAACGTTTCAACATGGCAGAAATTTCTGAGTGGCTGCTAATTAGAAATACAAAGTTGAGAATGGCAGTTAGTAAGCTTATGAGCTCAGCTATTTCTCAGTGCTCATATCCAGAGCTGTATATGCATATTTATGCAGCATTAAAATCGTTAACTTTTTTCTTCACCTGATGCTGCCATACTGTACTTGGAGAAAATCCTGGTGCAGTGATTTTGGAGTTTCACATCAAAGCGTGCTCTCTCCAAATGAAATCCCTGCAGAAGCAGGTGAGTGGTGTAAGGAATATGATTTTTGCAGCAGCACACATAGAATCATAGGATGGTTTGGGTTGGAAAGGATCTTTAAAGGTCTTCTAGTCCAAGTCCCACTGCGGTGTGCAGGGACATCAGCTATGTCAGGTTGCTCAGAGCACCTTCCAACCTGAACTGGGATGAGGCATCTGCCACCCCTCTGGCTAACCCGTGCCAGTGTTTCACCACTCTCACTGTAAAACGTTTCTTCTTTGCATCTAGTCTAAATCTTCTCTCTTTTGGTTTAAAACTGTGACCTCTTGTCCTGTCTCAGCAGGTCCTGCTGAAAAGGATGTCCCTATCTTTCTTACAGGCTTCCTCTAAGTACTGAAAAGTCACAATAAGGTCTCCCTGGAGTCTGTCCTTCAGGCTGAACAACCCCAACTGTCTCATCCTTTCTTCATGGCAGAGGTATTCAGCCCTGTCATCATTGTTATGTCCTCTGGATCAGCTCCACCAGATCCCTGTCTTTTTTGTGCTGAGGGCTCCCAAGCTGAACACAGTTCTCCAGGTGGGGTGTCACCAGAGTGAAGCAGAAGGGCAGAATCCCCTCTCTCAACCTGCTGGCTGCTCTGCTTTTGGTGTAGCTCAGGATACAATTGGTTTCTGGGTTGTGAGATCCCATTGCTGGCTCATATCCAGCTTTTCATCCACTTCTATTTTCCATGCCTTCTCTAAGGGCTTGTTGCTCAGGATGGCTAGTGGCAGGTCTTTTCACTCAGACCGTTTGCTCATGTGTTTGGCAAAGAACTCCACTAGAGTGCTGCTGTCACTTGGCTGTTTTCACCAGTATATTTATTTTTATCAGAACAGTTACAAAACCAACATGTACTTCACAGTAACATGGGAGAGCTCAGTAGCCCTTGTGTCATTGAGGACATCTCTATTTTAACACAGCTGAGACCACCCCAAAGAGTTTCTGAGCGACAATTGCAGACCCATCAGTGCAGCCCACTGGCACTCAAGGCACTAACTCTGTGGCTCAGAGTTCACTCAGGTCTAGTATGTCCACTCTATAACAAATCCAGTTTAAAACCAGTGTCAGGCACTGCTACTACACCAGCAGCTGTGGTAGCCCAGCACATGCCCAGGAGTAGCTATATTTTTTCAGTCTGTATATTATTTGCAGTCTGAGCTATAAGTAATGCTTTAACTCTTTCTAAGCTTATTCCAGCTGTTGTTTTGGGGGCTTTTTAGGTGGAATATTTAGGATGTTGTCATAGACTTGGATAGGCTGCATGTTTCTGTTACGTTCTGAAGCTTTCACTTAGTAAATTTTACTTCTTTTCTTAGAAGTGGATTTCTATGGGGGTGGGGGGCATTTGCACCAAATTCCTTTCTTCCTTTAAAAACGCTGAAAAAGGAAAATGTTTTTTCCTGTTAGTGACTGGTCTGATCTGTATTTCTGCTTGTGTGAGAATATATCCCAAGTTTACAGACACAGATTTAATTCATGGTCCTCTTAACCTGAGGCCACTTGGGTTCTTTTTTATTCCTGGCAGTAGAACTATATTCACAGTTTCTCCTATTTTGAACCTAATTTGTGAACGTTTTGGGAACCACAATGTAATCAGCTCCATGAAATGTCACATTGCCATTCATAATGTCAAGAAAGACATTTAGGTGCTGGACTGGTCCAGAGAGGGACAATGAAGCTGGCGAAGGGTCTGGAGAACAGGTCTTATGAGGAGGAGCTGAGGGGACTGGGGTTGTTTAGCCTGGAGAAAAGGAGGCTCGGGGTGGGGGGCGCTTCTTGCTCTCTGCAAGTACTGAAAGGAGGTTGTGGTGAGGTAGGGATCAGTCTCTTCTCCCTAATATTAAATGATGGGACAAAAGGAAACAGCCTCAAGTTGCACCAGGGAAGAAACTTCTTTACTGAAAGGGCTATCAAAAAAGCCTCCCCATGCAGGTGGTTGAATCCCCATCCCTGGAGGCTTTTGAAAGATGCAGATGTGGTGCAAAGGGGCATGGTTTAGCACCAGACTTGGTAGATTTAGCTTATAGTTGGACTTGATGACCTTAAAGATCTTTGCCAACCAAAACAGTTCTGTGGGTCTGTAAGAGACACTTTGGGAGTTTTGGGAGTGTTTTTTCAACCAATGGCTCAGATAGGCTGGGGATGAGTGAGGCTATTGGACCAAAGGCATTGGTGGCAATGCTGGTATTTAATACTACTCTGTTAAATCCTGATAAAACTTACTGTGAATGATGTTTGTGCTTACTAGTATTACCTTTTTTTCCTTCCTGAAGGCAGTAAAGATGCTGATAGGCATTTCTTTGTTGCTAAGGCAGGCATAGTATTGCTACAGAAGTGGTTTCTCTTGGGGCATCAGAGTCAAGCCTGGTTTATGCTATTTCTCTGTTCATACCTATCCTTCTAGGCTCATAATAGTCTCTGGAATTCCCAGTTTTCTGCAAACAGCTTTATTATTAGATGTGGGCTTTTTGAAGTCTCTACTCTAGGTTATCTTCAATTTCATGATGATATTGAGGGCACATCTAGCATCCAGACAGTCCAGATCCTATATATAATGTGGGGAAAAGAAAACATGGACAGGGAACAGGAACAGAACAAGAGGTTAGGGAGGAATCAGTCCTGGATGATTTACTTATCTGCATGGGAGACATTTACATCTGCTTATGAATGAAACTTCTTTAGAGCTTTCCCCAAAATTGATTTTTTTTTTTTCTATTTGCTTGAAATAAAAATAGTGGAAAGGGATAAAACATTACCCCAGAGACTGTGGAGTAGATTCTCATAGGAGTAAAGATGATGCTGTTGTGGTGAAGATGATTTTTAAATTACTGATACACTTCAACAGCAGCCCTGAAGATGCATAGATGAAAAGGTAAGAATGGGGATAGATGGTTGATTTGAAAAGACCTCAAGAAATTAGATCCAGATGAAGGAAATGGGATCTGTGTTTTTGAGCTATGGAAAGGCTGTGCCATGTTTATCTTTGTTTTTTCATTATTTTCAGCACAGTGTGAAGAGCTCTACGTTGTATTTATGTATTGGGAGTGAAAGCAAGAAAGTAGTAACGCGTGTGGTGTTGGGCGTGTTGTAGCGGGCAGTAATTTACAGCATCACTCTGTGCTGCCATGAAGGACAGAATATAGCCTTTGTCCCCCCTCAACATTAACAGAAGCAAGAGTGATGCATGCAGTTGGCAAAGGCTTCAACAACAGAGTTCCCATTCATAACTGCGGAGTCGTTTGTTTTAGCAGTGTTACATAAGCCATTTGTGGTATAACTTGGGACATTGCACAGAATAATATTGGGCATGAATATCCATCTGTTGTACGAGATGTTGAGAAGGGAAAAAAAGAGATGTATTATTGCAGTCAGTTGCTGGGAAGGGCCTTCAAAAACTAGTTCAAGTGTTACAACCCATTCCCTGGGTTGTCCCTAGCATGACAAGTGCTACAAGCAGCAATGAGCAGGGAGATCTATAAGAAAGATGAGGATGCTCTTGTTAGCAGGGATCAGGAATAGTGTGGCTAGCAGGACCAGGGAAGTCATTCTGCCCCCATACTCAGCACTGGTTAGGCCACATCTTGAGTACTGCATCCAGTTCTGGGCCCCTCAATTTAAGAAAGAGGTTGAGGTGCTTGAACGTGTCCAGAGAGGGGCAACAAGGCTGGTGAGGGGGCTGGAGCATAGCCCTGTGAGGAGAGGCTGAGGAAGCTGGAGTTGTTCAGCCTGAAGGAGGCTCAGGGGAAACCTCCTTGCTCTCTACAGCTACCTGAGAGGATGTTGTAGCTAGGTGGGGGTTGGTCTCTTCTCCCAGGCAACCAGTAACAGAACAAGAGGACACAGTCTCAAGCTGTGCCAGGGCAGGTTTAGGCTGGATGTTACGAAGAAGTTCTTCACAGCAAGAGTGATTGGCATTAGAATGGGCTGCCCAGGGAGGTGGTGGAGTCACCAACCCTGGATATGTTTAAAGGTCATTTGGATGTGGTGCTTGGAGATATGGTTTAGAGTGAACCTTCTAGAATAAGGGTTATAGGTTGGACTTGGTGACCCTGAGGGTCTTTTCCAACTGGAATATTTCTGTGATTATGTGAGTTACCAACCTCATGCTGTGATGATGTTTTAGTGGGGTGGAACTATAAAGCAGATGAGATTTTTGTCATTGAGCTCTGAAAAGATATGGCCATTGAGTATTGTATTTCCTGGCAGTAAACCCACCTGCCTTTTGTAATTAGCATTCTGCCCAAGGGTATGCAAAATATTACTAAGTAGAAACATTTTCCTTACAAAGGGAAAGGAAGAAAAAAGCAAACAAAGAAAAAGAGCAATTGAAATACACCAGAAGCTGGTGATACTGAAAATACTGCCTTGCCATGCTAACTGTTGTCAGACAAAGAAATAAATGCAGATTAAGTGATGGTTCTCTGCATTTTTTTAAGGACTTAAAGGAAAAACAAAAGTGAAAGCAGGCATTTCCCAGAGTCCTGCATTGCCTTTGCCTTTGTTTTTTTCTGCCCTTTGCCAGAGAGGCACTGGATATTGCCTGCTTGGCAAAACATCTTGTTTTTTCTTGGCATTTGATATTTCAAGTCCTCGGTGTGACCTTGCAAAAGCAACTGGAGATGCTGGAGAAACTTCAAGCAAAACTTGTTTTATTTCAGCCAGGTGGTGGTGAGTTAGGTTCTGAGTTAGCACAAACAAAACATGTAAAGTGTAACAACAAAGTATGGAGTCAGGGATTGTTGTTCTGGGAGTCAGGGACTGTTGTCATGTATTCTACTGAACCTGTTTCTCTAGGATTTTGTCCAAAGTGTTTTATAGTCACAGAAATCTGAGGATCCAATTCTGTATGGGTGCTCTCTGCCTGTATAATGCTCCCTAGGGATGAGCCTTGTCTGCAATTAAAGGAAGAAAAATGGAGTTCATGTTTTTGCTGATTTTTTTTTTTTTTTTTCCCAAAGCTCCTTTTTTTCTCCTGTTTTCTTGTGGTAGTTATGTGGCAGTCAAGATGCTGGCAGTATTGCATTCTTTAAGGTTATCTGAGAATGAGTCTTGCTGATGAGGAGGATGCTTAAAACTCCTGTGTTTTACTTCTTAATTATTCAGTACATCATGTACTAGAAGAGTTTTATTGCATCATGTAGCACTTTGTCTCCTAGAGCTATAACACTTTATTACCATTATGCATGACATTAATATGCGTTGTTAGGTTTACTTAGAGACCAAACCTGACGTATTAAATCGATGACAGACTTGACCTTGGGGGATGATATTTCCAAATCGCCTTCAACTATCAGCTGCTTCTACAGTTAGTCACTTTTTGGGGCTCTGGCTATCATGGTGGTGAAGTATTGAAAATTATTTGGGAGACTTGTAACCACAGATAAATGTACATGGGTGGGAAGTGGTGGTGAAAATGCTCATCCACTTCACAGAACCATTCAGGTTGGAGGAGACCCTTGGGATCATCAGGTCCAACCATTAACCCCTCTCTACCAAGCTGACCAATAAACCGTATCACTAAATGCCACATCTAAATGACCTTTAAACACAACCAGGGATGGTGACTCAACCACTTCCCTGGGCAGCCTACTCAACCACTTCCCTGGTCAAGGCCAGTCTTTCAGTGAGCAGGTATTTTTCCTGATGTCCAGCCTAAACCTACCCTGTGCAGATTGAGGCCATTCTCTCTTATTCCATCACTATCTTGTGCTATCTTGTTCTGTTACCTGTGAGAAGCTCCCTCTCCTGTCTCTATTGTCCGTTCAGGTAGTTGTAGAGGGTGATAAGGTCTCTTCCCCTCAGCTTCCTCTTCTTCAGAGTAAACAGTAGCAGTTACCTCACCCACTCCTCATAAGACTCATTCTCTAGGCCCTTCACTAGCTTAGTTCTTCTTTGCACCCACTCCTGCACCTCATTGTCTTTCTTTTTCATGGTTTGGGAGCTGTAAAATCAGAGATACCTGCTTGAATCAATTTATTAGAAGGTGACATTCATTCCTTGTACATATAACCAAGTCTTCTCTACTTAGGCCATGGGAAAAAAAATAAAATAAGGGGGATTTAGTTTGCATTTGGAAACTAATTTCATTTTAAAGCAGGTATAAATGTAAAATTCAGGGAATGTTCCAGCTCTGTGGACATACTCTAGGACAAAAAACAGTGCTCTGGGTCTCTTCAGCTCTCTGCACTTCTGAAATGGAGCACTTCACAGTGAATAGCTACTAGTTAGGCTGTGAGTGTGTGGAATTTGTGTCTTACTTGAGTTCCTAAGGGAGCATTGCCCAAGTATTATTTCAGTATCAGATTTCAGGCTGAATATTTTCAGTCTACTTGTTTTGCAAGCACCTAAAATTACTGTAAGTGAGAGAAAGGAAGAAAGTGTAGTTTGTGCTTTTGGTAACAATATGTGTGTAATCAGCACCTCCTGGTTAATGAATTAGTTGGCTGTTTCTTTCATGCAGCAATAGGAAGGAAAACTGCTGGGATAATCAGCAAGTATTGGCAGAGGGATTCGGCAACCTATATATCAGTTAATATCGCCTTTTAAATAGTTTTCAAGTAAACTAGATCAGAATTTTGAATATGTCCCCCTATGTGTCCAATTATTTTCCAGAAGCTGAGGTAAATTAAGTACTATAAACTGTGCAGTACTTAATTACTTTCTTAAACCTGGAGGAAGCACACTGAATGGCTTTATTTCCCTTTTACACTTGAACTGCAGCCTGCAGAACAAACTCTTAATTTATATTTTAAACCACTGAACATATCTGAAGGCTGTGAAAGCTCCCAAAGAAGTTTTCTGTAATGTCACTAGAAATACTTTTCTTTCTTAAATCACAGAATTGTTTTGGATGGAAAAGACCTCTAAGATGATAGAGTCCAACCATTAAATGGTGATAAGAATGACAGAATTAACCAGATTGGAAAAGACCTTTGAGATCATAGAGTCCAACCTATTACCTAACTCCTTCTAATTAACCAAACCATGGCATTAAGTGCTTCATCCAGTCTCCTTTTAAACACTTCCAGGGATGGTGACTCCACCACTTCCATGGGCAGCCCATTCCAATGCCAGTCACTCTGTGAAGAACTTCTTCCTAACATCCAGCCTAAACCTTCTCTTCTCTAGGCTGAACAACCCCAGCTTGCTCAGCCTCTGCTCACAGGGCTGTGCTGCAGCCCCCTCACCAGCCTTGTCACCTTTCTCTGGACATGTTCAAGCACTTAAACGTCTTCCTTAAATTGAGTGGCCCAGAACTTGGAATAAAACCTGTTCTTTCTATAGAAACCTCCTGTGCATTGCAACATAATGAGTAAGAATGGTAAGGGTTGGAAGAGACCTCTGAAGATCATCTAATCCAACACCTCCCTGCTAAAGCAGGGTCACCCAGAGCAGGTTGCCCAGGATTGCTTCTAGATTGGTTTGGAATCTCCCCAGAGAAGGAGACCCCACAGTGTTTCTGGGCAACTTGTACAAGTGCTCCATCACCCTCACAGGAACAAAGATTATCATCACACAGAGCTCTCCCAGCATTCAGATATTAAGTACATGTGGGTAAATTTACCTTTGGTGATGATCACTAAACCTATGCCCTCAAGTGTGACATTCCAGCACCCAGACTTGTCTTTAAACATAGTCTTTTACTAACTGAACTGAAAGGCAGAAGTGGGCATGGGGCTGCTCACTTAGGGACACTGAGAGGCCAGCACGTGGCTGGCCACCAAGTGATGGCCATCCCTACCACACAGCCAGAGGTGGAGCAGGTTTGAGAGGAAAATGCAGTGGCTGAGAGGTTGTGCTTTTGGCTCTGGTCCACTGCTGGGCTCCCCAGCCCCATGATTTTCTTCAGTACAGACCTGCTTGTGTGTAACCCTGCATTTTCACTCGAGGCAAGGGAGGGAAGTGCTGCCGAGGAAGGGAACAAGGCACTTGTAGGACAGGTCAACTTCAGTATCACGGGGGGGAAGCAGCTCTCTGGAGGGAACCCTTGCAGGGTATGTTTGATGTGAGCTTCCTCTTGTTGTCCACATGTAAACAGATACTCCTGCTGATGGCAGGGGCTTCAGGTGTTTGGGTTTGTTTTTGTTTTGGTTGGCTGTTTTTATTCACAGGACCCACAGTACATTTTTGTTTAAAAACTTCAAAATGTTGTATGCTTAAGCTGACATTTTTTTCATCTTGCTTACAACATAACCAAAGAGAAAACCAAGAAGTCACTCAGCTAGTTTGAAGCAGGTCTGTTTAAACCTGCTAGGAAGCCTCACTGCTAGTACTTTAGCTTTGTAGGGTTTGTTATTTGCTGTACATAGATGTGAGACACAAATTCCCTGCTCAATTGTGGCAGCTGTCAAGCAAGGACACTGGGGAATGGAGGCTCCTCTGCTGACAGTCAGGTTTGCCCTGTTAGGAAGCTAATAGTGAACTGAGAAAGAAGACAGGGATCACAAAGCGCAGAAGGTTTTGCCAGCTGTGGCTTTTGGGAGGATCCAACACCTCTGCACCAGTCTGATGTGTGAAGGTAATGTAAGTAATTCAGAGTTGTAGAATTGTTTTCATCAGAAGAGATCTTTTAATATTATTGAGTCCAACCATTAACCCAACACTGCCAGGTCCACCACTAAGCTGTGTCTCTTGGCATGGCATCAACATCTAGAGTGACGAAGCTGGTGAGGGGCCTGGAACACAAGCCCTGTTAGGAGAGTCTGAGGGAGCTGGGGTTGTTTAGCCTGGAGAAGAGGAGGCTCAGGGCAGACCTCATTGCTGTCTACAACTACCTGAAGGGAGGTTGTAGCCAGGTGGGGGTTGGTCTCTTCTCCCAGGCAACCAGCAATGGAACAATGGGATACAGTCTCAAGCTGTGCCAGGGGAAGTATAGGCTGGATATTAGAAGGAAGTTCTTCCCAGAGAGAGTGATTTGGCATTGGAATGGGCTGCCCAGGGAGGTGGTGGAGTCACTGTCCCTGGAGGTGCTGAAGAAAAGACTGGATGAGGCACTAGTGCTGTGGTCTAGTTGATTGGACAGGGCTGGGTGCTAGGTTGGACTGGATGATCTTGGAGGTCTCTTCCAGCCTGGTTGATTCTATGATACATATCTCTGAAATCCATTCAAGGATGGGGTCTGCACCACTTCCTTGGGAAGCCTGTTCCAGGGCCTGACAACCCTTTTGGGATTTTTTTTTTTTCCCCTAACGTTCAACCTAAGCCTCCTCTGGCACAGCTCAAGCTTGTTTCCTTTTGTACTACTGCTTCTTCCTTGGGAGAAGAGATCAACCCCCACCTCACTACAACCTCCTTTCAGGTATTTGTAGAGAGCAAGGAGGTCTCCCTGAGCCTCCTTATCTCCAGACTAAACACCCCAGTTCCCCTCAGCTGCTCCTCATATGACTTATTCTCTAGGCCCTGCACCAGCCTTGTTGCCCTTCTTTGGACACACTCCAGCACCTCAATATCCTTTTGTAGTGCGAGATGCAAAAGCTGTACCTGGCATTTAAGATGCAGCCTCACCAGAGCTGAATACAGAGGAACAATCCCGTCCCTAATTTTAGTATGACTCCTGAATCTCTGCCCTGCTTTCTGTAGGTAGGTAGAGACCACATCTCCATGTTGTGGTGCTCTGCCATGGCCACTTTTCCCTCTCTGCTTTATTAGAATGCCAGCAATAAGTAATTTAATCAGTAATTTATTTTTTTCAGTTTGCCAACCATACTGTCCCTCCTGTGAGAGGTTTGGTAGTGATGCAGTGAATTGCAACAGTATTTTATCAAATGTCCATTAAAAACAAGTTTTGGGAGGCACTCAGAGTTGTGGGAAGGTGTTTTTCAAACATTTTCTAGTCCAGTAGTGCCAGAGCTAGGGGATGCCATACTGTGTATTTTGTATGAAAACAATAGGACTGGTTTAAGACACGAGCAGCTGTAGAAGTTGGGATCACCAAAACAAAAGATATGGCCCACACAAATGACAAAAAAAAATTCAAGTCTGACTGACTGTGTTTGTACTCTTCTCGTGCCTGAAGGCTGCCAGATTCTAGATGCCGTATTTCCTGGGAACTAACCAATGCTCTCTGGCATGATTTTTACTTCCCCTTATGTCTGTATTTGAAAAAGCATATGTATAGCCCTGAAATGAATATAGTGGTTAACAAGCTATGGATTGCAACCCACAAAACATATTTGCTAAAGTAAGTTTCATAATGCCTAATGACAAACAAACACCAGAGCTAGGAAAACAGGAATACTGCTGTAGATTAAGATATTTGGTGTATGAGAAAAGCTGACTGAAAAATCCCCTTCTGAGTTTTCCTTGAGCATGTTCCTTCCTGTTGGATTTAAGTTACTGGAACTCTGGAGACAGAACTGGGTCCTTTTTGTATATGCTGATGATTTCCCTGGTTGGATAGGACACTGCTTACTGGTAGGAGCATCCAGCTACTGTTATTGCACAAGGAGTTTTATCTTTGATAGTCACATCTTAAGGAATTAAAGCCCACAGTGTTCTTCTGAAGTAGTGTCCAAAGAGGAGCAGTGAAGCTGGTGTGACATCTAGAACCCAGGTCATGAGGAACTGGTGAGGATGTTTAGTCTGGAGAAAAGGCAACCAGCAATAGAAAAAGGGGACACAGTCTCAAGTTGTGCCGGGGGAAGTATAGGCTGGATGTTAGGAGGAAGTTCTTCACAGAGAGAGTGATTGGCATTGGAATGAGCTGCCCAGGGAGGTGGTGGAGTCACCATCCCTGGAGGTGTTCAAGAAAAGCCTGGATGAGGCACTTAGTGCCATGGTCTAGTTGACTGGATAGGGCTGGGTGCTAGGTTGGACTGGATGATCTTGGAGGTCTCTTCCAACCTGGTTGATTCTGTGATTCTATGATAAGGAGGCTTAGGGGAGACCTTGCTTTCTACAACTCCCTGAAAGGAGCTTAGAGCAAGGTGAGGCTGTCTCTTCTCTCAAGTAACAAGGGATAGGACAAGAGGAAATCACCACAAGTTACACCAGGGGAGGTTTAGGTTGGATATTAGGAAAAATTTCTTCCCCAACAGGGTTGTAATGCCCTGGAAGAGGCTGCCTATGCAAGTGGAATCACCATTCCTGGAGGGATTTAAAAGACATACAAATATAGGACATAATTTAGTGGTGACTTGGTAGTGTTGGGTTAATGGTTGGACTTGATGATCTTAAGGGTCTCTTGCAACCAAAATGACTCCATGATTCTAAAGTGGCATTGTTCTGTACTCAGCAGCATCTCTGTTGTTCCTAAAATAAATGAGGCCATACCCTCTTTTCAGGCCCTCTGTGATGTGTGGCATGCAGGCGATGGAAGGTGATGCTTGAGCTGGCTGGTGAAGGATTGCAGTGTCTGGAGATAAACCCCTGCCTTACAACCAGTGAATCACCCTCAGCTGATGGCCGCTGTGGGGGACAGGTGGGGAGTGGACCCCAGCAGCAAATTTTACCCTGGTTTTCAAGGGCAGATTGTTATACATACATGCAGCCCTTGCTTCCCAACTCTGGCAGCACTGAATTCAGGAGCTAATTCAGCTAGTAATTGCTAATGGGAACACAGCACAAAATTGGAGGTTTGATTACAAAACACTAACACTTAGTAGCGTTCTTAACCTTGGGTGCTCAGCCTTGAGCCAGAGCTTCCTGCAGTTGGCTTAAGTGATTATTTGTACTTTTTTTTTTCCCAATTAAAAAGGAACTTGAAATATATTTACTTGTCTTCTTTCACCTGATGCTTCATATTGCCTTCTTCCATGTGACTGCACTGCTGTGAAGGTTAGGAACCAAAGAAGAAAAAGTGAGATTTCTGTAGCCTTTTACTTCCACTATCAACTCCCTGAGGAAATTATCAAACACTGCCAGGGTTTATGATGTCATTAAAGACTTACTAACACCTTTTATAACTGCCTAATGCTCTGAGAAGGAGAAGAAATGAAGTTACAGCATGTTGTGTAACCATGCAGACTGGCTCACATCTTCAGAATCAGAATTTAAAGTCTGTTTTTTCAAATTAAGTTTTAGATGCCTCTATAAATATGTTAAGTTCTGCTAAGAGCAGTGGAAAGTGTTAGATGAGCATCACCTCTCCTGAGTTGAACTGCACCTTGGGGATTTTCTTTTTTGGTTGTTGCTTTTTTTCTTATTTCTTATTTTTTCCTGAATTTTGGTGATTAGTTTTTCAATAGTTTGTTGATTCTGTTGCACTTCATATTTAGGAAACAGGGCCGTTATAACTACCTGGCTTTGATAAAGCAGCTGCTGTAGAATGTACCCACTTCTAGCAGGTTTTAGCTCATGGAGTTCTCTAGTTTAAGAAAACAGCTTTCTACATGCATGCACATCTAAGTATATATTTTTTTTCATTCTCCAAGAATATTTGTTAGTTAACTGCTGTGGGAACCTTGTGTGGTTTTCTGGTAACCTTTATTCAAACCAGGAAGACTTGGCCTTTCTCATTACTCTTATTTTCCCCTCTACTCTGCCCTAGTGAGACCACACCTGGAATACCATGTCCAATTTTGGGCTCCCCAGTTCAAAAGAGGCAGGGACCTGTTGGAAAGAGTCTAGCAGAGAACCACGAGGATGACTGGGGGACTTGAGCATCTCCCCTGTGGAGAGAGATTTGGGGCTGTTTGGTCTGGAGAAGAGAAGACTGAGAGGAGGTCTCATCAATGTATACAAATACCTGAGGGGTGGGTGTCAAGTGGATGGGGCAAATCTCTTTTCAGTGGTCAGCAGCAGTAAGCCAAGGAGCAATGGCTACAAACTGGAACACAGAAGGTTTCACCTCAAAATGAGGAGAAACTTCTTTACAGTGAGGGTGACAGAGCACTGGAACAGGCTGCCCGGAGAAGCTGTGGAGTCTCCTTCTCTGGAATGAGTTCCCATGCAAACTACCTTAGAGGATCCTGCCTTGGCAAGGGGTTTGGACTCAATCTCTGGAGGTCCCTTTCAGCTTCTAAAGTTCTGTGATTGCACAGTGAGCTGAGGCACGGTTGCGAGGTACTTCCAAATCAGTGCAGTGTGACCTCCCCTGTTGGCTGCCCCACAGGAACCTCAATCTGTCAGGCTGCTTTTACCCTGTCAGGGATGTCTCATGAAGCCAGAGGCACGCACAAGCACAGGGTTTTGGCTGCTACAGAGAAAAGGAGGGTTACTGTGACCAGTATAAATAAAGGTATCACCAGAGATTAACTTTCTGTTTGTTTTCCTGGAGTCTGGAGTATATGTCCATGTAGAAGCTTTCCATCAAATCCCAGTATTGCAGCCATCCTGATGCACCTGCATGGAACAATGAAAAGAAATAAACTTTTCAGTCAAGCACCTTTGGTCTTGGCTCTGCCACAAAATTTGAAGTGTCTGCCCACTGATGCTTCCAATAAATAGTTTGCCAAAAGCTGCTGTAGCTAAACTTAAGAGTTGCTTTGCATGAGATGTGACTCCAAAACAAGTTGCTGAAACTTAGTCATGCATGTGCTGTGGACAGGGCTTTGCTCAGTGTGTTTGTAATGTAATTGTTGAGGTGTTCTGCTCTGCCTGAATTGTTTTGTTGGAGACCTTCAGTTCTTCCAAAACTGCCTCTTTGACCGGGGCTGAGGTCCGATGGCGCCCTGAGTAACCTGATCTAGTTGAAAATGTCCCTGTTCACTACAAGGAAGTCAGACTAGATGACCTTTAAAGATCTCCCAACCCAAAACATTCTATGACACACTCTTTGTGTTACCAGTAAAAAGAGAAGCAACATATATGGATGGATCTTCACCAGCAAATCCAAACCGGTTTTAATGGAATCCTTGACATCTCCCTGTCCTGGAGAACGTGCTTCAGCCTTCTCTCATAAGCTGTATGGCAGAAGTCAGGATGAGTGCATCAGGGGAGGTCCAACCTGTGGGACGCAGCAGTTCACACACAATGGTCAGTATAAAACCAGGCAGGCTGCAGGCATCCACATCAGAACAGGGCCCCTCCAACCCCAGCAGCACTCTAGAGAAAGGAGAACGCAAAGTGTTTTAAAGCCACCTGTGCCCATGGAGGCACAGCAGCTTCTGTCCCCTCATTTTACCTCCACACTGAAGCAGGCTGCCCAGGGGGTTGTGGAGTCTCCCTCTATGGAGGTATTCAAAACCTGCCTGGATGCAGTTCTGTTCGATCTGGTATAGGTGATCCTGCTCTGGCAGTGGGGTTAGACCGGATTAGCTTTCGAGGTCCCTTTCAGCCTTTAAGCTTCTGTGATTTTTATGATGTTATTGCGCTTTGTTCTTAAAGAGATAAGCATTTAGCCATTTTTTCCCCTCCCTCTAAGGACTGAAGTTAGTTTGGATAAAAATCACAGTATTCCTTCACATGCATGCTGTAGGGTAACTGCAACAGTACCATTTCCAAGGGTGCTTCTAACTAAGGGTGCCCTACGAGGGAGGTGGTTTGCCTCTTCATGCAGAATCACTGAACTAGGCCCCCAAGAAACAATGTACCCCTTTCACCCTAAGACAGAGTTGGCAAAGTCTTGTTTTTTTGTGGCAGCTGGTAGCATCTAGATACATGTTCTGGTCTTACTGAAAAGGTATAAGCTGTGTCTTACATATACAGATATTTTCTCTGGAGTAAAAGAGACTGAGAGGAGACATTCTCACTCTCTATGAATACATGAAATGAGGTTGGAGCAAGGTGGGTGCTGTTCTCTTCTCCCAAGTAACAAATGATAGGATGAAAAGAAATAGCCTCAAGTTGCACCAGGGGAGGTTTAGATTGAGTATTAGATGACACTTCTTCACTTGAAAGGGTTCTCAAATGCTGTAATAGGCTTCTTAGGAAGTTGGTTGAATTCTCATCCCTGGAGGTGTTCAAAAGACACAGGGATGTAGTGCTGAGGGACATGATACAGCACAAAACTTGGTGGTTGAACTCAATGGCCTTAAATGTCTTTGTCAACCAAAGCAACTTTATGAGTCTATATGTGTGTATCATAGACTCCACTGATTTTCTTTCTGTCTGACCTTCTCATATTCTTTGTGCAAAAAAAAATCAGTTCAAGTAATTTTTCGTGTGAAGTGTTAGATAAATGCAGTTGGTTTTGTTTGTAGATACTTTCTTGTGACAGTAGTAATTGTATAAGTCTCAAGAAGTGGTACTTTAAACTCTTCCATAGTCTCTTTATCCCACTCTTTGAATGGCAGAGTTGCATGTGCAGTGTCCAAGGTGGGTATGTATGCAGAACAACACCCCTGACACACCTGGGTTATTTTAAGATGTGCCACTCATGCGCAGGGAGTGTTTCCTTTCTGGAAAGAGGGGAAATCCTCACTCATTGAAAAACAATTTGTCTTCCACATTGGACCAAAAAACTGTGAGTCTTTGTGGTGGGCTAAAATCCTACAAAATTTCACCACTATGTTTTTGCCAGTAATCCCAAGATTGTTTGTTCAGCTGCTTTTATTCAGTGTAGCACTTAATGTGAGTGTTTGGAAAAAAAGAGAAATGATTCAAGCATGGAACTAACTTACTTTAAGTTCTTTGAGATATACTTCTTGTTTCCAACTCCTTTCCCGCTCACATTGTTGATTCTGTGTGGGTGTAAAGGAGGTTGCCGTGTGCATGAGGGACATCCCGGGAGGGATGTCAGCAATTTGTGCTCCTGAGTCAGCAGAAGTTGCTGGAAAAGGGAAACAGAAGTGTGGTAACTACTGCGTCGAATGCCGCGGCTCGCGTCGTGTTGTCTGATGCTGATTATGGCCTTTAAGCCCCTACTGACAGCCGCAATCCCCTTGTTTATGAATCTGCTTCTGAATGCTTTCTTTTGGAGAGTCACACAGCTATGACTGCACCCATGGTTGGTTTCAACATTTGCTCGTTAACCTTAAAGGAACTCTCTTAAAACCTGCTACCCCACGGCTGCTTCCAGCATCAGCAGGAAAGGGAACAGCTTAACAGAGCTGGGCAAGGATGGATTTGGGAGTGGAAGGGACGGGTGCTCCATGGTGGTTGTAAAACCACTTCAGCAAATATCACAGAATCATAGAGCCATAGAATTAAGTTGGAAGGGACCTTTTCAAGGTTTAGCACTCACCCCCCCACACAGGGATCAGGTTGCTCAGAGCCCTGTCCAACATGACCTAGAATGTTTCCAGGATTGGGGTATCTACCACCTCTCCTGTGCCAGTGTTCCACCACCCTCACTGTAAAAACTTCATATTTATTGTGAGGGTGGTGAAACACACTGGGACAGGTTACTCAGGGAGGTGGTAGAAGCCCCATCCCTGCATTAGTATCAGCCTCTTCTTGGTGGTGCCCAATGACAGGACAAGGGGCAATGGGTGGAAGTTGAGGCATAGGAAGTTTCATTTAAACATGAGGAGGAATTTTTTCCCTGTGAGTGTGACAGAACACTGGAACAGGCTGCCCAGAGGGGTTGTGCAGTCTCCCTCTCTGGAGATACTCAAGACCTGCCTGGATGTGTTCCTGTGTGATCAGGTATAGGTAATCCTGCTCTGGCAGGGAGGTTGGACTGGATGATCTTTCGAGGTCCCTTCCAGCCCCTGACATTCTGTGATTCTGTGATTCTAGATTTTATAATGTCAGACTCAACTATTAACTAAACTGGCGAAAAAATGGGTTGGAATCATAGAGTGATCTCTGGGGACTTTATTTCTCCATTGCTCTTTCACTTTGGGCTATTTTGAACCAAAAGTTCAAAAACAGAATAGAAATAACATTGTTTACCATCATTTTTCTACTTGTGCTATGGTCTGGGTTAGAGGGGTTTGGGTTGGTTTTCTGGGGTTTTGGTGTTTTGCTTTAAAGAAACTACCTGTCTGAATTCTGAATCCACAAAATAGTATGCTTAGTAACCCTACAACACTTTTTTCCTTGCATGTGTGCTCTGCTGTGAAGGGACAACCAGCTGTGGAACTGACCCACGCTTCATCTTTTAAGGCCTACGTGTCAGTGACTGCATAATTTGTTGTTTGGCATGTTCTGTGATCAGTGCTAAAATCTGAGTTTGCAGAAGTGCTGAGTAACTGCTGTTTCCCTCTCATTTAGTTATAAATAATTCAAAAAGATGCTTATACAAAGCTGTGGGCGCCCTGCTGCATAATTAATGCTACAAGAAAACCACAGCAGCATTGAAATAATTAGTCATAAAGGAGCTCTACCCATCTGCTACCTGGAGAGAAAATTCCATCCTGCCTTTTCATTGTCAATCCAGGTCTCCCTGTGAGCAGTTGAACTGAAGGTTAGAACAGGTAGCTCTTGCTGAAGTCCCTCTGTTGAGATTTGAGGGTTTAAAAACAGCAGGAGCAAAGAGCTTGGCAAGGGAGGAGACCACTCTGAAGGGACCAGTAGATCAAGTCGTTGCTCTCAGGATGGCAGGATCTGTGCCCGTAGGATTTAATGAAGGTACAGTAGGGACTTAGCCGCGTGTGGAGGAAGGTGCTGGTGTCACCATGGTGAGTTACGCAGCCGCCTGAACTGGCTCTGAAGAACCCAGTGTGATCTCCTGATTGTGGCTGACTTGTAAACTGTGTTGATTGATACACTAAAACCAGTTTGGATGAGACTTTGTGCAAGCTGGTCAAAGATGTGTCCCTGCCTATGACAGGGAGGGTTGGAACTAACTAGATGATCTTCAAGGTCCCTTCTATTGAACTTAAACTGTCCAGTGATTCTCTGAATACATTTGATGCAGAAGTTGGAAGTTAACAATGATTCCTTTGTGTAGCAGGACTTTTTGAAGAGCCCTGTATCTACAAGAAAACAGTATGCAGAGGGATAAATCCTGCTTTTAAGTCTGTATTTTATGTGGAAATGTCCTCTGGATCTTTTTAGCACAATATATGTTAACATAAATATTTACATATGAAAAGGAAATGGGATTTTGAACTATTTGCTTGAATATTGAAGTATCCCTGTCCTTGTTTGATGTATTTTTTTCCTCCTCCTCCAAAAAATCAACAGAGAACTTCAAGGCTTTGGCATTTCACTCCCTTCTCACAGTAATTTCAGTCCTCCTTGAGTGCGGATACTTGGTTCTGTCTTAGCTGTTTCATATTGAAGGTTCTCAGAGAGCTTTTATGTCCATAGCCATTGGTCAGACACTGTTTGGCTGCTTTTTTAAAGTCCTTGTAATTTTTATCACTCCACTTGCTGAAGTATTTCATGTCTTAGTGTTTGGGATAGAAAATGAGCGGTGCTTTCATCTCTGGCTGAAAACCCTAGTGCTGTAGCTAGCAGCCCCATGGCAGTGTTGTGACCCGGTGAGAGGCTTTTCCCCAAGCTGGTCTGAGTAATGGTGATGTTCACCTCACCTGAACCCAGCTGAGCACCGAGCACAAGGGAGCCACCCAGGCCATGCAACCACAGCCACCTCCAGCCCTCTGAGCTGCGTCGTCTCATGCCAGGCTACTCTGTTGTTGTTATTAAAGGCATCCTCTGTGTTGGCAGCCTACCGGACTGTCTTCTTCCAGCTGAGCCTCAAGGCTTATTCCACCAAAGCTCAAGAGAGATGTGTCTGCCTCAGCTGTGTGCTGATGCTGTCAGTCAGATAGGAGTGCTGTGAAGTAACATGCCACTCTTGATCACTGTATTATGTTCCTGATGTAAGGGTCCAGCAGATCGTAGCTCAGAAGAGCAATGCATTGGATGACACATTTAGAACCTCAGCCTAGTCCCAGTGAACAGAGGCAGTGTTTGCTGTTTGCCCACAGTTGGACTCGTGACAGGGATACACCAAGAACTTGTAATGAATCCTATGAATCATGCCATTACTTTTTGATGTACCAATCTCCTATTAACTTTGTGCTCAGCAGGAGGCCAAACACAGCCTCAGAGACTCCTCCCTTTTTCACTTTCACGTGTAAGACCTGTACGGTCTGGGCAGGACACTTACTGTAGGAAAGAACTTTGATTTGGTCCACCTAAGAAGCAGGCAGCACAGCAACTCATCCTAGAGAACCAGCATTAGAGCAGGGTGAACATCCCTTCTCTTGTCATCTTCCATGGAGTTTCTGGAAAGTTGTGTTATAAAATACTCGTGACTCTGATCATCTCTGCAGGATGTGCTGTGTGACAGACAGCTTTGCTTAGGGGTCTGTGTCTGAGGGATTGTGTTGAGTCTCATACTCTTGATTATTTAAATGTAGTAATTGACACATGCTAAGATTTGGATGTCATTAGATGGAGGTTTTTAGACTTAGGCAAATGAATTTTGTTGATTTAAAATATATAACACTGTAACATGCTTGCTAGCTTTGGCAAAAGGTTGGGGTTTTTTTTTGCCCAAGACAGAGATAACAGATGAGAATAATAAGCAAACAGAGAAGATTATGCAACAGAGGGATATTTTAATCATCTTTGTTTTGGAGAAGACAGGCCAGAGTGAGGTACCTCTTAGAAACAATCTACTTCACTGACAGTTTTCTTCAACATCTTGACAGCATCTCAGAAAAAAAAAAAAAACAAAACAGTGTTTGCTATTCCTGGTGAGGACTTCTTTCAGTCACTGCAACAGATGTTCTAGGAGACTTCTTTCAGTCACTGCAACAGATGTTCCAAGCATATTGTTAACTCTATTGGGCTGCTTTGGTAGTAAAAATACTGCAGTCTAAATATAGTTTGAATTGGCTAAGGTACCTTGTTTGCTTCAGATTTGCATTATAGCTGATTTACATCACAGTGCAACAGGACAAAACCATTAGAAAGGCGGTTTAAGAGTATTTCAGACCCAGGCAGCAATTTTTATTGAATCCTATTTAAAGGAGTTCCAAAGAAGTGCTGTCTTTGTCTAACATATCATAGAATCCCAGAACAGTGGGAGTTAGAGGGGACCTCTGGAGATCACCCAAATCCTGTGTTAAAACAGGGTCACCCAGAGCAGATTGCCCAGGATTGTGTCCAGGCAGGATTGGAATTACCCCAGAGAAGGAGACTCTACAACCTTTCTGGGCAGTCTGTTCCAGTGCTTTGTCATCTCTCATCTCTCTCATCTCATAGTAAAGAAGTTTTTCCTCACGTTGTAGTCCGGATTAGGATGAGCACTTCTTCCCCTGTTTATTATTTGGAATTACCTTTGGATAGAAATGGAAAAAAATACATAAATAGTTCTTTTTTTCCCTGTGTCTGCAGTGTTGACTCTTGTGACAGCTGTATGTGACACATCGGGAATACACAGATCTTGTTTCCCTTGTTTTTTTTCAATTGAAACAGAGTTTAGCAAACAGAAATAGTTGAACTGGCTGAGATTAGAGAGAGAAAATGCACAGTGCACATACACAATATACCTGGTTTTCCTTTGGGGAATTTGGGAGATGAGAAAGCTGGGACCCTTAGGACCCCCAATCCCTCTGCAGTGAGTTCCACTTCAAAGCTCTTCTCTGTCATCTCTCCTGCTCACTCATTCTTGGAGACCACTGAGTGAGCTAACAGGATGATGCAGGCTGAGTTCTGCTGACTGTGTTGGTGGCAAATAGATCCTCCCTTTTTGCTCCCCAACCCTGCAATTTCTCCTAGCTGTCTGATTTATGTTCATGAGACTCACTTTTGGAGACTGCTGAGTTGGGAGCACAACTGCCTGCCTGGAGCCAGGTCACAGTGGTATGACAAAGCCTTCACAGGAGAGATCTCAATTCATGTACACTTTGTCTTGAAGTCATTTGGGCCCTGCTGTGATCTCACATGAGGAGACATTTTCTTCTAGATTTGCTGTACAGACTTAGGGTCACTCATACTGAACCTGATACTAGTGTGATGTTACTAGCGATGAGTAACAGTTTCGAACTGAAAGCCTGAGAATGTTCGTAGCCAGGTTATATGAGGCTTTCAGCAACCTGGCCTAATGGAGGATGTCCTTGCTCATGACAGGCGGGTTGCAACTGGATGATCTTTAACATCCCTTCCAAACCAAGCCATTCTATGATTCTATGACCCTAATTGTGCTGGCATATGTCAATTGTGATTCTGGTCAGTGCCACTGATTGGAGGAACCCTCTCTTTATCTTTAAATACTGGCTGGCTGAAGCTTTCTGCTCCCTCTTTTTGATGTCTGACATCAGGATGTGTATACAGATGAAGCTGATAAACTGCAGTGTCTGGGACGAGGTGCTCTTTCATTTCCCAAACTGGTGAGTAGAGCAGCCCTAGGACACAGTTCAAGGTTGATTTCGCCACTTGGACTTTCACTCCAGTAGAAGAGATTGTGAATTCAGCTTTAGAGAATCTCATTTTTTATGTCCATCGTTGCTTTGCAATCTATTTTTGTTTCATTACCAGGTAGGTTTTTTTTTTTTTTTGACTGTTAAAATGTCCTCCAAGAAGGAAGCCTAGGGAAATACAAGTGCTGTGACCTCCAGTCACTAATGACTGAAACCTGAAGTCACTAGTGACCTCATTTTGTGCCCCGTTTTGGGGGAGGAGACAGAAGCTCTTGTGGTAAGCACATGCTGCCAGGTCATTGCTGTGAATCAGATGGCAGTAGAAACAGCCTCTTCAATGTCCTGCTTGTGCAGGAAAGCTCACTGGTGGTTGACTTGAGCATCCAATGCTGAGCCTTCACAGGAGAGAGCAGCTGACGTATGGTTTGCCTTGAAGCCATTTGCGCCCTGCTATGATCTCACGTAAGGAGACATTTTCTTCTAGGTTTGTCTTACAAATTTAGAGTTAGGATCATTCATACTGATCTGTCTTTCTCTGGTTTCAAGCTTCTCTGTGCAGCAGTGGTGATTGTTGTTACTTAATTACTCATGTCTTCGTGTTACTTGTATTGATTCGCTGCCCATAGGTATTTAAGCTGTGTGAACAGTGGGAGAGGCTTTGAACATCTGATTTCTCCCCCCTTTCTGCAGCATAAACAGAAGTCCTGTAGCATTCAACTCAGAAGGTGCTTTATAGAGTTCACAGGTCATTTTACTGTCCATGGACAGCTGAATGCACCCTGATGTATATATATTTTTTGCAGCACACTTGTGGCCTTCTCTTAACTATTTTTATGAACTATACTTTTTTTAAATGGAAGAAAATCATTAACCTACTTCTTGAGTTTGCTTTCCGGTTTGAAGAGCTGTGCAGGGCACATCAGGACAGTTGTGATATTGAGGTTTCAAACTTCATCTCTCTTGTCCAGCTCCCATCCCGCAGTAGAGGACTATGGGGAGACTTTTAATTCCTCAAATGTAGATTGGTCATTTAGGGATAGGTATCTGAGAGTCTTCTTTATAGCTTTGCCATTACCCATTTATAACAACAAGGTTTCCAGGAAGTTGATGATGCTTTTAGCTCAGAATTTAGCAGGGTAAATTACTGCAAGTGAGAAGAGGTGAAGTTTCTTGGAGATTAATATAGCAGAGATGTGCCTGCCTCTCCATAGCATTTGGATATAGAATCGTTTTGCTTGGGAGACCTTTGACATCATCAAGTCCAACCGTTAACCCAGCACTGCCACATGGTTAATAAGAATGGGAAACACCCTGACCTTAACATAACCTTCTGCCCTGGTATTTTGCCATCTGTCTCAAGACGTGCAGTAGGAGGTCTGAATGCCTCTCACAAGCCCTCCTACCAAGGCTGTCTCCCAAAAAGGGGAACAGAAGAATTATGAAAAAAAGTTTTTACTTCAAAACTGTGTAAAATTCAACCAAGATCTTGACTTCAGCTCCATTAGGAGACTAAAACTAGCCCATACCATTTTCCAGGGTTCATTTTTCTGTAGGTACAAAGTAAACGAACCAATAGTTTCATATATGGGGCAGAACACTTCCAGAAGACATCGAGGAGGAAGGTTTTGGGAAAGAGCCACAATCAGCAGTTCAGTAGTCAGTGAGCTTCTTCCTCCAGCAAGGGATACAATGTGTGAAAAATGGCCACTGGATTGCTGTGTGGAGAGGTGCTCGAGGTGCTGTGAAACAGAAACTGAAGCCATTGCAGACACCATACCTCCCTGTTGAACGTTAATGAACTGTAGCATTTATATGTGAGGTTTGTGGCTGCTTATGTATGCTTAGCTGGTCGAAAGTTTCTTGAAGCATTAAGGGCAGGCAGTGTCATTTGTGCAACAGGCAAAGCCCTCTGCCCATGGCTGTAACAGTGACCTCATTTGAACTGATAAATAACTGTTTTAGCCACGACCTTTAACAGCTGAAATATGTTCACCATCTACAGCGTTGTAAGGGTTACTTCAAAAGAGGAGAAAGCATATGTATGTATGCATTGCTCTATGTGATCCGTTCTGGCTTGTAACAGCACTTCAAGGGAATTCCAGAGTTTAGGAGCAGTGGAGCGATCGCTTTTCTCTGTGCTTGCTTTCTTCCTTGTGAAAGGTGCACATCCAGAGGGATGCATGGTACTGTGCAGCCTGTTGATACTGAGGTAAAAAAGGAAACTGTGGCAGAATGTGAGGTTGTTTTATCCTCCTAATGTATAAGACTTATTTTTGGTTTGCATTCTCTGGTTTCATTTGAGAGACGAGAGAGATATTAAAATATAATGAGGGCAATTCATTTTCTCTGTTCACAGTGGCTCAGATTTAGAAAGAAAAAAAAACCCAAACCCATAATAAGCACAGTGCTTAAGGGCTCCTGTGTAAGAACGTTATTCTTAACCTTCAGCAAATGCTTATGGGCTGCCCTGAATAGTAATGGGTTTAAGCACATGCTTAAGTATTTTCCTGAAGGAAGACCCGAGTATCTTGGCAAGAGTTATGTTACAGCTCCGTTTACCTTTATCATAAATCCCAGCACCAGGCGCAAACTTTCCTTTCATCTCTTGGCAGATAGCTGCATGTATAGATTTTCCCACCTCCGTTCAGCTTGCTTTCTATGCCTCTCTTGCTGCAATCTGATCAGTCAGGGCTGACCTTCAGTGGTGCTCCACATGGGCTGGAGGCCCAGCCAGCATGGATCCGATTGCACGATCAAAGTCCACACCTTGCCTTTCATCTGCCACTCTTCCGCCTTCCCGGGGTTATTAATTTGAAGAAGATGTAATGTACAACAGTTTGCTGCTGCAGCCATTAATGAGCAGTAGGAAAGGGAATTGTGTCATTTTTCCACGGTGGGAGGTGGGATTGGAGTGGGTTTAAATCTGCAGCAGGTGGCTGTTGGTTGGATGCGAGAGATGCAGAAAAAAAGGGGGAAAATGCCACAAACAAATAAAACCCCAAATTTGGCCAAGATAAAAAACCCTCAGCCTGCAGGCTTCAAAGGAGCTCAAACTAGGGCATAGGAGGTTCCATCTGAACATAAGGAAAAGCTTCTTTCCATTGATGGTGACAGAGCCTTAGAGCAGCCTGTCCAGAGAGGTTGTGGAGTCTCCTCTGGAGAGATTCCAAACCTGCCTGGATGTGATCCCAGCACTATGCACTAAGTGACCCTGCTTTAGCAGGGGGTTGGACTAGATTATCTCCAGAGTTCTACCATGGTTTGATAAGGTCTGCCTGTAAGCCTTGGTTTTTTTTTCTCAAGGCTGAACAAACGCAATCCTCTCAGCTTTTTCTCATATGGCCGTTTCCACTTAGATCATCTTTATGGCTCTTGCCTGAACCTCTTCAGCCTGTTCATGTCTTTTTGTACAGCAGGGACCAAAACAGAACACAAGATTCTAGGTGTGGCCTGATCAGCACTGAATAGAGCAGGTCAGTGACTTCTTGATCTCTGCTGGTAGTGCCCTTGTTGATGCAGCCCGGCTTTCCTTGCTTCAGCAGCACACTGTTCACTCCTACTGAGCTTTTTTCCAGCGAGATCTCTGGGTTCTCTTTCCACAGAGCTGCTGTTCAGCCAGCTAGATCCTGTTATGCACTGCACTTAGTCATATTTGAGAGCACATTAGAGGGTACAGTTTTGAAGATGAGGAAAATGTTCTTTCCCATGAGGCTGCCAGAGCCCTGGAGCAGGCTGCCCAGAGAGTTTGTGGAGTTTGCTTCTCTGGAGGCATTCCAGACTTGCCTGGGCATGATCCTGGGCAACCTGCCCTGGGGGTACCCTGCTTTAGCAGCAGCATTTAACTAAATGATCTCCAGGGGTCCTTTCCTCCATATCTTTATAAGCCATGTGGATGAGAGCATTGAGTGTAGCCTTAGCAGCTTTACTGAGGGGGTGGCTGATGCTCATCAGGTTATGCTGCCATCCAACGAGATCTCTTCAGGCTGGAGTGCTGGATGAAGACTAACCACATGAAGTTCAATAAAGACAAGGGCAGGCTCCTGCATCTGGGGAGGAATAACAGCAGGCACTAGTACAGGTTGGGGCCTGGCCTGCTGGAAAGCAGTTCCATGGAGAAAGACCTTGGAGTCCTGGTGGACAGCAAGTTCTGCATGCGCCAGCAGTGTGCTCTCGTGGCCAAGAGAGACAAAAGGGCATCCTGGGGCGCATTAAGGAAAGTGTGTCCCCCAGATCTAGGGAGGTTCTTCTTCCCCTCTACTCTGCGCTAGTGAGACCACACCTGGAATACTGTGTCCAGTTTTTGGGCACCCCAGTTCAAGAGCGACAGGGATTTGCTGGGGAGAGCCACGAGGATGACTGGGGGACTTGAGCATCTCCCCTGTGAAGAGAGACTGAGAGCCCTGGGGCTGTTCAGTCTGGAGAAGACTGAGAGGAGATCTGATCAATGTCTATAAATACCTGAGGGCTGAGTGTCAAGTGGATGGGGCCAAGCTCTTTTTGGTGATCTGCAGCAAGAAGCCTAGGAGCAATGGCTACAAATTGGAACATAGAAGGTTTCACCTCAAGATGAAGAGAAAGTTCTTTACAGTGAGGGTGACAGAGCACTGGAACAGGCTGCCCAGAGAGGTTGTGGAGTCTCCTTCTCTGGAGACTGTCAAAACCCACCTGGACTCAGTTCCTGTGCGGACTACCCTAGGGGATCCTGCTTTGGCAGGGAGGTTGGACTCGATGATCTCCGGAGGTCCCTTCCAGCCTCTCAGGTTGTGTGATTCTGATTCCAACCCCTACCATTCCGGGATGCTGCGGTTCTCAGCACGGGGGGCGCAGAGCAGAGCCGGAACGCGGTGTGAGCCGCGGTGGGACCCGCAGGGGCCGCCGGTCCGTTTGGCAGGTCTCGGCGCGCTCCGCTTGCGTAAGAGGCGGCCCCGTGTTGCCCGTCGCTGCCGTTGCCATGGCGAGCTAGCGGGGGAGGATTCCTGGGATCCATCCGTAAGCCGGGGAGGGAGATTATTACGTCTTAAGCTAGCACGCCGCTGTGCCTAACATGATGTGGCAGGGTCGTGCAGGTGTCCCGCGGGGGGGGTTGTGTGACCTGGGAGCCAGCCAGCAGCCCCGAACCGAACTGTTGCAGGCATCGTTTTGAATAAAATAAAGCTGTGCAGGGCTTGAGGGTGGCTCGCGGGGGGTGGGGGGGGGTGGGGGACAGGATTTGGTGCATTTGCATGGGGAGAAGTGTTGAGAAAAATACCTGAGAAAAGCAGTGCAGGACTTTAGGGGAGGTTGGCATCAGGTGCCGGGTGGTTTGGATGGAAAGGGGAGGCAATCGTGAGTATTGCTGGTGTCTGCCGAGAGCTGGCTGTCACGTGCTAGAAGATCCTTCTAATTGTCATCTGCATATTTTATTATCACAGTTACTTGTTAGCATTTTAATCATAAGCTGTGCACATAAACATGTCCTGAAAATTCATAAGCAGTAAGCAAGCAGCAAGTCTAAATATTAGCCCTAGATGTATTAGTTGCTGTCTAGCCTTGGTCAAATCATTGACAGATGTCTTTAATGTGAATGGAAGGAATGACAGAAGAAGGCATCAGTGTCTGCTCTGGTAAGTTTTCTCTCTGTTGTCTTTGATTATTAGTGTTTGAGTCTAGTTGTCACCGTAACAATGGGACCAGTTGCCACTGGTGGGGTCTCTGTGTGCTTTGGAGCTTTGTGGTACTTGGTGCCTGCTTGAATTCCTAGAGGCAGGTGAGAATTTATGAACTCCTGTCACAGGGCTCCCTTCTTTTTTTGCTGTCATTAGGGCAGGAAAAAACTTTATGAATTTTCATGTTTGGTTGTAGTCTTGGTAAGGTGATGAATTGCCTGGAAGAAAGCATGAAAAATATTGTTATTGTAGAAGTGTTTTGTAAGAAAACCAGCCCTATCTGGGTTAATAATAATATCAACTGCCAGAAAACAAATATAGGAGAGAAAGAATGTGAGTAAACTTAACATTCTTGAACAGTTTTACAGCAGTGGGATAAGAAATGTGTTAGGATGTAAGAGAGTACACTGCTGGGAAATGAGCGTGCATTACACCCACAGTGCACCCACTGTACATTAGTTATAACCCTGTTGTTTTCGTTGTCTGCAATTAATTGAGCAATTTCTTCCAGGACTGAAACTGCAGGTTAAGCACGTTTGCTTTGAAAGACAATCCTCTGAATTGAGGCAGCTTTTGCTCTTGCCCTCTTAACAAGCTCTCACAAAGCACATTTTGTGCACTATGGTTAGGAATTCCTGAAAGGTATCGCTGGGGGTTAATTCACTGTTACATAAACAGCCAGTAACGGCCTTTCACTGTACTGGAATTGCTCTAAAATAGTTATTAGCTTCCAGGCTGTTACTAGGGAAAAGGCTCTGTTTAGCCTTTATGGACAAAGACATTTTACTTTTGCAAGTATTATTTGTATGAAAAAGACAGATATAAGAACACTTTTACTTCAACCCTTTAAAGTTACTGCACAAGCAGGCAAAGCCTAACATTGGGCTGTAGCTTTGGCATTGGGTTTTTTAGAGCTGGGACAAGATCTTTGCCTCTCGAGTTGTACTGGGAGTCGGGGAAGAGTGCCCAACACAATCACAAGCAGGTTGTACTGGGGGTCAGGGGGAGAGCCCACCACAATCACAAGCAAACCAGTTTGCCAGAAGTTGAAGGTTTGTTGCATGAGAAGAGCACTGCTGCTTTTAGTGAGCAAAGCCTAGCTGAGTAAAGCTGTGTGAGCACATCTTCTGAAAATGAAGAAATGGGAGCCGGCAGCATGTGAAGCTGGAAGAATACAGCTGTACCAAAGTGTGCGAGCGCAGGGAGCCAGGAGGTGGGATTTATTGCAGCAGGGTTATGCAATACTTCAGCACACTCCAGGAGGGAGCTGAGGAGAAGTTTCTGAGCAACTCAGTGCAGAGATGCCAGCCTGTCACTGGCAGGTGGCAGATGTGCCTGCAGCCATTATTAGTAGTTGCTTCTGGTTTTGAAACGTCCCATCAGGAATTGGCTAGATGCTTTTGGTGTTGGGGTGTTTATTCAGCAAAGCAGGCCTGGTACCTGTTGGAGGAGCCTGCAAAACTGGTACTGTCTTAAAGAGCAGCTGTTGTTTGTTCAGAGAACTTGGAAGTGTTTGGGCATGAGAACTTTGCTTACGTTTAGGCACCCTCAGCTGCCCCAGACTAGCTTACAGCTGTTCTTTTTGAGAAGTGGAAATAGTGCTTTTCTGCTGCATTTCTGTGAGTATGGTGAGGTTTATTGTGTGTGTGCTGTTCAGCTGTCTTGTACGTATGCTCAATGTTCATTAATTATTGACAGCTACTTTCCAAGAGATAAAGTAACTTATACTTTGGTTGTCACAGCTGTAGGGATTTGACTCTTGTTTATTTTAAAATGCAGGATTGTTCTGCATCACCAGCAGTTGTTTGCTTAAGTTTGTAAAGCAAACACATGGCTTTGCAGCAACCTTTCCTTCCCTCCAGTGTCCTTTGACCCCAAAGTAGTTCAGCCTGAAACTTGGTAAGTTAATTACAATTACATTGGCAAAATCAAAAACAAAGGGAGATGGACGAAGCTTGACCTTATCATGATTTTGGATAGATGGCAGCTGACGACGTTAATTGCTGCTGTTTGGGCAGCTACCTTTGACAGGATAGGGTTTCAGTTGGTGTTTCCCACTTGAAGGAAGCGAGACATGCCCAGTTGTCTGCTTCATTTCTGAAGCTCGATGGATCGATGAGTGGACTTACTTGGTGGTGTGCAGATCTGTCTTTCAGACGTTTTCACTTCCCTGACATGGAACTAGTGTTAGCTTATCTCTGTATCTTTATTTTGCTGTATGTGTGCTTGTCACAGGGAATTGTTCGCATGCAGCTTAAAAATGGCAGACCTTTACTCCAGTCAATATAATTATAATGGAATTAATGACATTTTAAGAAGAAGTTTTGCTCATTTGTCTGTTACGTACTATGATTTGATTATATATCCCAGAAGAGCCAATGATAGATGACAGGAAACACAGTACATGCTGGAAGATCAGCTGTTACTGTTGGTTCATCCAGTCCTGACTGTTCAGGACTGTTCAGTGGATAAGGAATTGGCTGGATGGTCACATCCAGAGGGTAGTGCTCAGTGGCTTAAATTCCAGATGGAGTGCAGTGACAAGTGGTGCCTCTCAGGGGTCTGTACTGGGACCTGTGTGGTTTGATGTTTTTATCAATGATATAGACAGTAGGATCAAGTGCATCACCAGCAAGTTTGCAGGTGACACCAAGCTGAATGGCACTGTTGATATGCCAGAGGGACATGATGTCATCCAGAGAGACCTGGAGAAGGTGGAGAGTTGGGCCCAGGTGAACCTCATGAGGTTCAACAAGAGCAAGTGAAGGCTTCTGCACCTCAATTCTCACTATCAATACAGCCTAGGGGATGAGGCGAGAGAAAGCAGTCCTGTGGAAAAAGGCTTGGGTGTGTTGATGGACAAGAAGCTGGACATGGACAGACAGTGTGAGCTTGAAGTGCAGAAGGCAAATCACATCCTGGGCTGCATCAAAAGATGTGTTGCCAGCAGATCCAGAGAGGTGATTCTGTCACTTTGCTCTGCTGGGACCTCACCTGGAGTACTGTGTCCAGGTCTGGAGCCCTCAATACAGGAAGGACATGGAGCTGATTGTTTGAGTCCAGAAGCAGGCCATGAAAATGGATCAGGGGTTTGGAGGACCTCTGCTACAGAGATAGGCTGAGGGAGATGAGCTTGTTCAGCCTGGAGAAGAGAAGCCTCCAGGGAGACCTAATAGCACCCTTCCAGTACCTGAAGGGGTCCTGCAAGAAAGCTGGAGAGAGACTGTACAAAGGCCTGCAGTGACAGGATGAGAGGCAATGGCTTCACACTATAGAAGAGCACATTTAGATTGAATGTTAGGAACAAGTTATTTACTATGAGGATGGTGGAACACTGCAACAGGTTGCCCAGGGAGATGGTTGAGGCCCCATCCCTGTAGATACTCAAGGTGAGGCTGGACAGGAGTCTGGGCAACTTCATCTAGTTGAGTATGTCCCTGCTGACTGCAGGTAGCGGGGGGTTTGGACTAGATTAGCTTTGGAAGTCCCTTCCAGCCCAGACCATTCTATGATTCTGTGACTTGTGTTGTGAAAAGGTGAGGCAGCTGTAACTCAACTGTCCAGTTTATTTAGAGGGAGACTCCAGAAGGAAAACCAAGCACAGAGCTTCCTGTTGAGGTATTTGGAAATCTTTTCGCACTGTTAAACCTGACACTGTAAGTCTTTGTAGCGTATTTTTCCAAAAGTGATCTTAAACCTTTGCAAATTGTCTTTCATCTAGAAAGTGGGTGGTACAGGGAGAATTAAAAGCCAGGGATAAGGCTTTTGAATCTTAATGAAGATCATCCTGGCTAGCCAGAGGGGAAATGGCAAGTGGGAGGCTGAGCTGGTTTCAAAGTTAACACATCAGTTGCATTTGGTATGATCTTGCTGTCCATTGGAGACTCTGTGCAAAAATGCCATACAGTTTGAGTCTGTACTCTTTGGGTTTTTTATGTAGCAAAGTGTATGGTCACAAACCAGTTCATGCTGAGCATAGTGAGATTTTATTCTGCTTGAAACTCTGCTTTATTATAGGTCTTTATTCTCATTGCAAGATAAATATCAGGGGTTTATTGCTTAATAATAAGTTTTATCTTTAAAGATCGTTTTCCAAAAGATTGAGAATGAGTTGTTACTTCACCTAGAAGTTATGAATGTGATTGTCAAGAGCACTTGGAAGTTGAATTAAAGGAACAGTGGTTTAATTGGCAGGAGTTTTGCCATCACCTTCTGTGAGAAAATCAGAATCATAGAATAAACAGAAAGGTTTGGGTTAGAAGGGAACTTTAAAGGTCATTTAGTCCAACTCCCCTGCAAATAAGCAGGCATCTTCAACTAGACCACGTTCCTCAGAGTCCTGTCCAACCATACCTCAGTATCTTCTGTGTAAGTAGTTGGCAGTAAACTGTCTAAGTATCTCTTTAAGACTTCATGTGTGCACCAGCTATGTTCCTCAGGAATATAAATTATCTTCCCAATAAATCTGTGGAGCATGGAAATGTCATTTTGCTGACTGGTGACAGGGCAGGCAGGAAGGTTGTGCTGGGCACCACTACTGAGCTGGCATATCCCTCAGCAAGTTTCTTAACCCTGAAACCAAACTTTTCTGTCCTGTAACTAATTCTCTGTAACTTTTCACCCTCACCTCTCCAGCATCATCCCACATATTCTCTTCTGCCTTTTCGTCACTGAGCCATGCATTTGAGAGCAAGCATCCCCTTCCATTTTCCCACTCGCCATGGAAGAGGGAATTTTGTGCTGCTGGTAGGCATCTTATTACCTGGTTGGGTTTTTTTTTTTATTGCTCTCTGCCTGGCTTCTTTCCAAGGCAGTCAGTCCTCACTTTCATCTACACCCTGGGATTCCAGAGGAGCGATGAAGAAGCAAACCTTTGTGTGAGATTTGGCTGGTTTGCAGAGTCCCTTGCCACAGGGGAATGGAAGTCATAACAAGGGAGTTCCCACAGATAGGTGGATGTTGTGGGGTTGTGCCAGGAAGTTTTGAGTTCCTAGTAAATTATAAGATGAAATTCTGGTTCTCTTAAAATCCTTGGGAGCTTCATAGTCAGCCAGAGCGCAACCTGAATTTTGATTTAAGAAGAATGAGATTTTCTGAGTTAACCACTTTAAACAAAAATACATACTTAAGCTTTCCAATCCTCGAGGTGCAAGTGTTCCCATTCAGAGGTAGGGCAAGTTATCTGATGTCCTCTGTTGGTAGTGTGTTGATGGGGAATCAAATGCTCATCCAAGTTTGGAGCATGGGGGTGGCAAAGGCATTTCAATTTTGTCTAATTTATTCTATGCAACAGAGAGAGATGAGGGCTGGAGCACCTCTGCTATGAGGAAAGGCTGAGAGAGTTAAGCTTGTTCAGCCTGGAGAATAGAAGTCTTTGGGTAGGCTTATTGCAGCCTTTTAGTATGTAAAGGAGGCCCGGGAGAAAGACAGGGACAGACTTCAGCTGGAGATGTTGTGACAGAACAAGAGGTGATGGATTTAAAGTAAGAGGGCAGACTTAGACTAGATAAATGAATAATTTGTTTATAATGTGGGTGGTGAAACATTCACACAAATTGCCAAGAGAGATGGTAGAAGCCCCATCCTGGCAACATTTCAGGTCACTTTGAACTGAGCTCTGAGCAACCAGATCTGGGTGAAGATGTCCCTGCTCGCAGCAGGAGAGTGAACTAAATGACCTTAAAGGTCCCTTCCAACCCACACCGTTCTATGGTTCATTTGCGTGTACCTGTATAGCATTTTAAGGGACAAGCGTATATACAACAAAGACAATGTCTAACACTTTGAGGTCTATAATCGTGTTTGTAGCCTTACCATGGATACAGTAATACTTATGCAAAAAGCAAAAGCCTATCTCTTGAAATTACCTAAACCAAGAGTATTTCCAGAGTGAGTCCTCTGAACAGCAGTGAATTGGTTCAAATCTCTCAGTCTTCTCTTTTCTAAGCTAAAGAGCCCCAGGTCTCTCAGTCTCTCTTCACAGGGGAGATGCTCAAGTCCTCCAGTCATCCTCATGGCTCTCCCCTGGACTCTTTCCAGCGTGTCCCTGTCTGTCTAGAACTGGGGAGCCCCAAAATTGACACAGTATTCCAAGCGTAGTCTCACTAGGGCAGAGTAGAGGGGGAGAACCTCCCTAGACCTGCTGGACACACATTTCTTGATGCACCCCAGGATGCCTTTTTGACTCTCTTGGCCACAAGGGCACATTGCTGGCCCATGCAGAATTTGCTGTCCACCAGGACTCCAAGGTCTTTCTCCATGGAACTGCTTTCCAGCCGGCCAGGCCCCAACCTGTACTGGTGCCTGCTGTTATTCCTCCCAGTGGGCCAGCAGGGCCAGTGACATCTTGTCTTGTGTCAGGAACAGTGTGACCAGTACTCTGCACTGGGGAGACTGCACTGTGAGTACTGTGTTCAGTTTTGGGGCCCATAGTGCAAGAAAGATGTTTAGGTCCTGGAGTGTGTCCAGGGAAGGACGGTGAAGCTGGTGAAGAGTCTGGAGAACAGGTCTTATGAGGTGTGCTGGTTGAAGGCTAATTGGAATATTTTAATGAAAGAAGTTAGATCATAGGTTGTAAAAAGAAACTAATGATGAGGCCTGTGTCATTCATTGGTTTGCTGAGAGGGATAAAAAGCCAAAATGTCAATGATTTGTCCCATTCTGGTCTGCGACGCTGTTCCCTTTTGCTTCTCCTTCAATCTGCTCTAATATCTCCCCTCTAATCTTGGCTAACACATAACAATGTAAGCTTTGCTGGTTGTATTGTTTGTCTGTCTGGGAAAGTACAGGGAGAAAGAGAGGGTGGCTCTGAGTCCCTTCTAGGCAGTCTCCTTTGTCTAAGAGGCAGTTTGGATTTCTGTATTATTTCTGATTTGTATATGGTTGTAACTACTTGTAAATGTATTGTGTATATATGCTTCTACATTTTGCTGTGCTGTAAATAGAGCTCCGTCTTACTTCCAAGCCCTCTGAACTAGTCTGGTAAATTCCAGTACTGTGTGGGGAAAGTTCCTAGCCCACCTTATGGATAATGGCCAAGGGAACTGGGGTTATTTAGTCTGGAAAAGAGAAAAGAAGGCTTAGGGGGACTTCTTGCTCTCTACACCTACCTGAAAGGAGGTCTTGGTGAGGTGGGGGTCAGACTCTTCTCCCAAGCAACAAGTGATAAGACAAGAAGGAACAGCCTCAAGTTGTACTAGGGGACTTTAAAATGGGATATTAGAAGAAACGTTTGCACTGAAAGGGCTCTCAAACACTGGAATGGGCTTCCCATGGAGGTGATTGAATCCCCACCCCTGGAGGTGTTTAAAAGACACAGAGATGTTGTGCTGAGGTATGTGATTTCACGCCAGCCTTGGTAGTTAGACAGTGATTGGATTGGCTGATCTTGAAGATCTTTCCCAACTAAAACAATTCTATGATGAAAGCAAAATTAATGTAGAGTTTCAAAACACCAAAATACCTTAGTGGGAGTCCCAGTATTAACTCTGATGTTAGTAAGGCTCTGTGCATCTTCACAGTACGTACCCCAGCCACAGTGTGTTCATTTTGCTCTGATTGGATGGATGTACATTACTTGTTTGGGGAATAACTGTGAGGGTAACATGCCATATAGTGCATTTTTTCTATCCAGTACTGACATATCTCAACTCCATTTTTTAAGACCTAGTGGAATTTTAATGGCCAGTATAAGTTTTGATATGCTTCATCCACTTCTTGTTACACAGGATTTGCAGTATGATGCTAAAGCCCCTTTGATAATACAGCACAGAGATTCTTAACGGCCTGTACAGAGATTCTTAATGGCCTGTACAAGGTATTCCCGAATTGTGTTTACTTGCATGGCTTCTGGTTTTCTTTGGCATTATGCCTTAAGGAAGCTTTACTGCCTCACTCTTTGGTTTCAAGTTTTGTCTCTTAAATATAAAACAGCTATGATACATTTAGAAAGCAAGAAGTTGTACATAAAACCAGGCAGCCCTCTTAAACCCCAACTAGAAATGGAATATTACAGATAGAGTTTTGATTTGCTTTGCTTGAGTCTCATTGAATTGTGTGAGATGAGAGGTGTCGTATCCCACTGCATACCTTCAGCCATCAGCAGTCTGGTTGGTTATTTGCTTTTTGTTTTCTCTGCCATGGAACTTACATCAACAGCATTCAGGCAGAGTGTAGCCTGGTTATTCTTAGTGTATCTTTCTTGGTTGCACAGTTCAAAACATGAGGAGTTTTATGGAGGTTGCATTTTAAATCCTGACAACATCCTATTTGGTCTTGCTCCTATTAAAATGTATAATACCCCTCAGACAGCTTAACCTTTTTCTTCCGCTTGCAATAATGAGGACAAATATTTGTCAACATCTTTTCAACCTCAGTGCAAAGAAGATATGGACTTGTTAGAGGGGGTCAAGAGAAGGCCACAAAAATGATCAGAGGACTGGAGCAAATCTGCTTTGAAGAAAGACTGAGAGAGTTGGGGTTCTTCAGCCCACAGAAGGCTCTGGGGACACATTGCAGCCTTTCAATACTTACAGATGGCCTGGAAGAAAGACAGAGAAAGACTTTTTAGCAGAGCCTGTTGTGACAGAAAGAGGAATGATGGTTTTAAATTAAAAGAGGGAGGATTCAGACTAGGTACAAGGAATAAATTTTTTACAATGAAAGTGGTGAAACACTGGCACAGATTGCTCAGGTGGTAGAAGACTCATCCTGGAAACGTTCCATGTCAGGTTGGATGGGGCTGTGAGCAGCCTTAACCTGCCCCTGCTGACTGCAGAGGAGTTGGACTTGGATAACCTTTAAAGATCCTTCCAAGCCAAACTGTTCTGTGATTGGTGATTCTAACAATTTCACTGTTCCTTCCATATACTTTAAAGTCCAAGGAATTGTTTCCACATCTTCTGTAGTGATGAGGTAGCTGGGGTTAGGAGCGTCTCTGTTGCCTCTTTCTCTGCAGCAACCCCAGTGGTGATGTGCAGCTGCAGAGGTGTCACAGCCAGCTTAATGGGCCACCTCCAGAGTTTGCCAGACCCACTCTTGCAAAGTTCCTGGTGGCTGAGAGAGCTTGGTGAAGAGCAGGCTGCCACATGATTACATACTGCATCTTCCTTTCTCCTCATGTGATACTCTATTGTACCAGAGCTGCCAGCTGTAATGAGGTTTAACATAGCTATTCACTGAGGAGGTGTTACAGTATTTCCAAACATGGTGTGACTGTGAAGTTCCACCACCTTGCTTTTGGATAAAATGGTGAAAAGTAGTGTTTTGGATGAGAGAATTGAATGATACCTGAACAGTCCCAACAACTTGGACTTGATGATCTGTGATTGGACTTGATGATCTGTGAGGTCTCTTCCAACCTTGGTGATACTGTGATACTGTGAACTTTGTCAGGACGTGTAGTTCCTCAAGCAGAGATTTAGGATTTGGGTAGTGCTTATGTAATAGAATCTCAATTGTTTAAATAGGCTATTTTAAGTGAAATTTCTTAGGAGAAGGGCCTAACTTTCCCCCACCCCCCCATTTAGATGTCTAGCACACTGCTCTGTAAATAAGCTCCAGATCCTTCACCAGCAGACTGTGGTGTGGACAGCAGTGATTTCCGGTGTTGCCTTCAGACCTGTGTGACCATACTCCTACCTCAGCATCTGGGTGATTGAGATACCTTCCTACTTTTAACTACTCAAGCTGCCAATTTAAAAGGCTAATTTCTCCTGATAAGTGATCAAAGGTCTCTGTCACACATCATCTACTGATGTAACTGGCTACCTTCACAGCTGTTCATGCTGTGCATTTAGCTGAAGACCTGTTCAAGAGGGAGGAGGTATTTTAAAGAAATAATAGGGCTCTTGTGGGCTGTTCAAATGCAGAGGTCAGATCTTACTTCAGTGGAGTATGCCTTGATTGCTGGTGTCTCCCTACATGATCTCTCATTGCACTCTCATGGGCAAATGCTCTTTTAATTGTTTGTATCCTGCTCTTTGCCGCTGTCTTTCTCTTGTAAACCTAATTGAAATGTTTAGTTTAGAAAGAATACAGGCAAATATTATGTACTGTGAAATGACCAAAAGGACATTTTTGTGGAGGAGGGGAAGGGAGGCTTGCTAACATGGCACTTGTTGACCTGCCGTAGGAGGAAGAAAGTGCACAGGTCAAAATGGAGGAGGTGCTTGTG
Source organism: Tricholaema leucomelas (assembly GCA_013400475.1). Taxonomy (NCBI): domain Eukaryota; kingdom Metazoa; phylum Chordata; class Aves; order Piciformes; family Lybiidae; genus Tricholaema lacrymosa; species Tricholaema leucomelas. Next base: position 652,799 of record WAAF01017323.1, read on the forward strand.
AATGTTGAGATCTCTTGTGAGTCTGGAGCTTAGACTGTGTTCCTATACATAAAGAGGGAGACAGTTTGCCAAGAAATTAATATGTGTTTTATTGGGATATCGAGGGTCTTGGTGCACCACATTCAGATAATTTCTGGGGCTTTGCTTACAGACCTTAGTCTGGCCAAAAAAAAAAATAAAAGTGTTCTTGCTGCAAAGAAACAAATTTTTCTTAATAAAAAAAAAAAAGCTTGGAGTGCCTTGGGTGTGTTGAGTAATTGTGTACTCAAGAAATGAAGTTACATAAGTGAGGACACTCCTGTAACCCTAGCCTGCCAGGAAGACAGGCGCTGCAGAAAATCCACATCGCAGAAGAACTCCAGTAGGTGCAAAAGGGAAGAAGCTTCATCCGCTGTGCTGTGTTTATGCACTAAAAGAAGTTGTCTTTGGCACGTCTGTTTGGCACCAGAGGAGTCCTGGTTTTTATCCCGTGGAGCTGCTTTTTTTCTTGTTGGTGTTGCGAGTAGGACTTTCTTTTTCCATCGTGGAAGGGGAGAGGTTGGTATTTTCCGTAGTTCATCCCAAGGCTCCGCCAGCACCAGTTGGAAGAGTCCAGGTAAGCTCCTTCTGGAGGCAGGATGGGAGTGAGAAGTAAAGTCCTAGGCAGCAGCAGCTCTGGTGGCTTCCATCTCAGCACTGCTTGATGAGAGAGAAGGAAGATGTAGAGACTGCACACAGCAGAGTGTGGCTTGTAGGACATTGGGTTGAGTTTCTCAGTTCAGTAGGAAAGACCCAAGCAAATCTCGAACAGTCCAGATCTACCTTTTGTGCTTACCAGCATGCTTTTAGGGGGAGTTATAAAAGGAGGAGAATTCCTGGGCAAAATTAGGCAATACAGCATTTACTAAGTGTGCAGATTTTCAGTTATAACTTCGTTTATGGGATGTATGAACAGGCCTTGCTGTTTGCTTACACATCAAATTGAAATGCATGCAAAACTTTATTTCATACACTTGTTTGAAATGTAGTTTGATTTTACTTCACAAGTTAATTTCAGGCTGCGCAGCAGATCAGCAAAGATATTTTATGCTTTGCTTAATTTAGAAAAATGACCTTTCAGAGCAAAATACTGTGCTTGTCAAAAATATACTGATGAATTAATTTCTTATGATGCCAATGTGTTAGCTGACTTTCGTGAGCAACCTTGTGGTTAATGAGGTTTATTTTTATCTTAGATCTGTTTGATTGTAGTGTCTCTACAAATCAAGTCACTTTACTGGCTTTTATGGTTATAAATACATAGCAAAATTTGGAAGGGGATTAAAAAAAAGACATAACAAGAAACACTCAACAACAACAAAAAAACAACCCCACACCAAAAAATCCCAGCCCATGGCTATGGGATACTTGGAATTTTAAACAATATTGCTGTTGTAAGATCAGTAAAACCCTCTTTAACCCCTCTCCCCAAGCCACCCTTGCAAAAATAGCATCCTTGTATTCTGATTTTAATACAAACTCCTTCATTTAATAGCAGTGTTGTTTTCAATAAGAAAGTAATAACTTCATTTCCATGGACTAAGTCAATGCCTTTCAGTTTGTTAAAGTCCAGAAGGATTTCGAATTCAGCTTCAGTGATTCTTGTAGGTTCCTGACTGCTCAGAGTGATTCATGTTCAGAAGCTATTCTTGCTCGCTTTGACAAAGCTGGCAACTTCAGTGGGTTTATTTGTGCAGATAGAGTGAGAGAGATCCAGCTTTTGATATAAATACTTCAGCTTTCTCCTTTCTGAGAACTATTTCTTACAGTTAATTATGCATCCTTAAAAAATGTGTGCATTCATACCCATATGTAGCAGGAGAGATGGCAGTGTAGTTTGCAAACTACTGAGCTTCGTTTTGCCTGTCGGTGTTTTTTGATTTTCATTTGAGTCGGAGCGGTCTCGAAAACGTTCAGAGAGACTCAGTTCAAGAGTTACAGTCAGGTCACATATATTGTCACATGGAGTTTTACGTGCTGTGTAAAGGCAGCTGTTACTGGAACATCAGTGTGTTTGAATGTATTGCTTTAGAAGTTATGGCTGCTTCGGGTCAAAGTGGTCCTTTGAAGTTCATTTGGACAAGTAAATGTTTCTGTTCTTAGGAGCCCTCAGCTGTCAGGACTCAGGGCAGGTGATGGGGAGGGTGCTTGAAGATGGTTCAGCGTGGATGGGAATGGCTCTGTGGAAGCGAAAACATTGCAAAACAAAAATCCCTTTCTGTGCTTGAATTCTGATAATTCAGATGGGTTTAGATGGAGTGGTGCCAGCTTCAAAGCAAACAGTTTACAGATTGAGAAGTTTGTGCTGGGTAAAAGAAAGGCTGAAGGGTCTCTTCCAGGTTTTCTTGTGACTCCAGCTGAAGTGTTTGTATCAGCAAAGAGACTGAATCCAACAGCCTAAATGATTGCATTTTGAGTGAAATGCAAGAGTAAAGCTAAAATGCAGAACAAACCCACGGGGGTTTAGTGGCAGCATTAAATTTTAGCAGGGTTTTATTGTTCCTGTGTTAGAAACGCCATCTCAGTTTCGGGTTGAGTGTTGCATTTGGTGAAAACGAGGTTAGCTTCAAGTTGCTGTCAAAAGCAGAAGAGCCACTGCTGCTGTTTGGATTGCTGTGTTTTCTGTGGGGGCGGTGTGGTAGTTTGAGGGGGTCCCTGGTTCCCTTACGAAAACTATAGGGATGGAAGCCCATCCCTGGGGGCGGACTGAGGCATCCCAGGATATTGTAACACTGTAATTCTATTCTGCTTTCCAGTATCATAGCTTCTAAGGCAGTGCCTGACCGATATCCCTCGCTTCTCCTCTCCGCCTTTTCTCCCTTCACTTCTCTCTCCAGGAAAAGGGGCATCCCTGCTTATCTCATAGTCTGTGTGTGGGGACATGGCTCCCAGCTGGCAGGGAACTGCGAGCCATGTCATGAGGCCTGCTGAGGCCTTGTAGGCCTAAGCCGGGGAGGGCAGTTTCGGCCCACTCTTAGGCCTAGTGAGGGTGGAAGGGATGGAGGATTCTAGAAGGCCTGTTTGGGCCCACTGGATCTTGGTCCAGTGGATTTGGCCTGGTTTGTGAATATACTTATTCTACCTGATTGCCTTTTGTATGTATGCTCCTGTAAATAGAAGCTCCCTTCAAACTTCCAACCAGCGTGCAGCATCCTCATTCTTACTCTTCAGAAGGAGTGAGAATCATTTCTGTCCTCCAGTCCTGGGTTGCTCGAAGCCCCAAACTGGGACAGGTGCTCAGCTGGTTGCTGTCCTGTTGTGGTGGCTGTCGTCAGGTCTCTCAGAACGAAGCTCAGCTGAGCCTTTTTGGTAATATCACAAGTACACTCCTAACTTTGTGCCGGCAAAGTTACTGTAAATCTGTGTTGATCTCTTTTTTTGGGTGGTGGTTTCTTAGAAAAGCTTTAGTTATTGTTGGAATGGTGGCAAGTTTGAAAGGGTATTGCATGCATGTAATGGTATTTCATCTCAACCAAAACAAAGGATGTCAGTTTCTAAAGCAACCAGAATTATTTTTAACTCTTTCCTCATTTTGTTAAAACAAACCCGGGCTGATTCATCAGTATCCTGTCTCGAGGTGGCCCCTGCGAAGTGTTTGAGAGGGAGAATAACAAGCGGTTCAGTGGGACATTTTGCAAGAACCAGCTGTGGACTGCAGTGGGTTGTTTTTGGTTTGTTCTGTGGGGGTTTTTTAACCTTTCATGCAATGCAATTAGTAGCTGGGTGATATTCTGAAAATCACATTCGATCTCCGTTGGGAACGTTATCTGTTTGCCCTCACCGGGGTGTGTTCTTCTTAATAACGTGGGTGTTGAAATTCCCTGGTACACAGCTTCAGTATTTCATGCCAACAGCCCAAGAGCTAATACCTCATCGTGTTTCTGAGGGCTTCTCTTTAATATTTCCAAACAGGACTGATCAATGAATTCATTTGCAGTGGAAAAGCTGAATCTCAAACATGTGTATTTTAAATAACTGCCTGCAAGCAGGGAGGAAATGAAAGCTGAGATAAACTGCTAAGACAAAACTGGTGAGAAGTTCAGCTCCCGAGACTTACATCTTGATATTAGAAGTAAGAGTTTGTTTTTCTCAGTAGTCCCCAGTTTGACCTTCCTTATAACATTTATTATTTAATATACCCCTATAATGTCAAATATTTTCCACCTCTTTGTCAATTAAACTGCTCTAATCTTTTAGACTCAGATGAAATCGTTTGCAGACTCCTAAGTGTTTGTGCTGCTCTTTGAACTCTGTTTCTGAAATAGCTGTATTATCGACCATATTTTTCCTGAAGCAGCACGACATTTTATCTGCAAGTATCACCTCTTCCCACAAAGAATTAATAAAATAAATCAGCAAAGTGCCCAGGAATGACCCTTGTACAGCATGTGGTTATTTTCAGAGAATCATCAAGACCTGCAGGTCAGTTCCTCAGTGCCATGCACCAGGAGGTCATTAACTGAATGTATGAGTAGTTTAAATGGATACACAGATTTGATCTTCTTGTTTCTTTCTCTATTTCCATGCTGCGGTGATGACTTTTTGCCTAAGCATGTTTGTTATAACACAGCATTCCAGGTACAAGCACTTAATCCACAGTCCGCACTTCAGGCTGCTGATGCCTGGGTTGGGTTGTCTTTCTTTAGCCATGCTATGAAGAGGTGACTCCTAAGGTGTCATAAGATGGACTCCAGTTAAACTGTGAATTAAATCAGGAACTTATGTACTATTTGCATGCTCAGAACTGTATATCCTTATAATAATTTAATAATTATATCTGTTTTTCCATATTACAGTCCCAGTTTTACAGGGTTTCTTACTGAATCATAGAACAGTTTGAGTTGGAAGGGGCTTCCAAAGGTGGTCTAGTCCAACCCCCTCTGCAGTCAGCAGGGGCATCCTCAACTAAATCAGGCCGCCCGAAGCCCTGTCGATCCTCACTTTGAATATCTCCAGGGATGGGCCCTCAACTACCTTCATGGGCAACCTGTTCCAGTGTTCCATCACCCTCATAGTAAAGAACTTGTTCCTAATATACAATCTAAATCTACTCTTCTCTAGTTTGAAGCCATTGCCCCTCATCCTGTCACTGCAGGCCTTTGTAAAGTCTCCTTCCATCCTTCTTGCAGGCCTTCTTCAGGTACTGGGAGGTTGTTATTAGGTCTCCTCAGAGCCTCCTCTTCTCCAGGCTGAACAACCCCAGCTCCCTTAGCCTGTCCTTGTAGCAGAGGTGCTCCAACCCCCTGATCATTTTTGTGGCTTTCCTCTGGACCTGCTCCATCATATTCATGTCCTTCTTGTATTGAGGGTTCCTGAACACCATTGGGTTCTGCTTTTGTGCAAAATATTTTCCAAATCTTTTGTGTACTGTAGTGTGTGAGGTAATGAAACTGCAGCCACTGAAGTCTTCAAAATGATCTAGTGGGAGTGTGAATGCCTAAGTTTTATCCAGCTGACAATTGCTAATTAGGGTCAGATTTTGTTGCCAATTCCTGGCGTGAGTTGTTGATGAATACCTGTTGAGTGTTCCATTTGAATAAAACTTCATATTTTGGAAGTTCTTAATAAATAAAACTGTCACAGTTTAATTCAGTTGGAAGTAATTAATAAATGGGATTAAACAAATTAAAGATATTTGAATGCATTTAAGTACCCAAACCATAAGCTTAACATGAATGGGAGTGTTACAGAATCACAGAATGTTAGAGATTGGAAAGGACCTTGGAAGATCATCTAGTCCAACCCCTTTTGGGGTGAAGTGGCTTTGGGGTTTTGTTTTGATTCTTTTTTAACAGAATTATGTGCTTAAAATTTATTCTAAATTGTGAAGCCAAAAGCCAAATACCAAAGCCAGACTTGGCTAATCCTGCTTCAAGATAAACCTGAGGTTATTTGGTTTGTAGTTATGAATTGTAATCACAGAAAATGAGAAGCTGGACAGAAAGTGTGTGAGATATGAAAAGCACCAGGTCATCTTCTCTGTGAGTATGTATTTTCATAAATTTAGTCAGCATTAACATTTTGTCCAATGTTTATTTATTATCATGTTAGAGGCAATGGATTTAAACTACAGCGTAGAAAGTTCCACCTCAACATGAGGAGGAACTTCTTTACTGTAAGGGTCACAGAGCATAGAAGCAGGCTCCCCAGAGAGGCTGTGGAGTCTCCTCCTTTGGAGACTTTCAAGACTTGTCTGGATGCATTCCTGTGTGACCTGAGCTAGATTCCATGGTCCTGCTCTGGCAGGGGGATTGGACTCGATCTATGGGGAGGTGTATTCCAACCCCTAATATCCTGTGATCCTGTGATTTAGAAGGGAGAAGAAATGGGAAACAATGCATTTACTGTTTTCTTACTTGCCATGATTTCTCTACTCTTTGAATTGAGTCTTGAAAGTATGAACTGATCTATCATATTCTCAGGAAAGAGAAAGAAAAAGGAGAAAAAAATAATGTCAGTTCATCATTTCTACAGCATGGACGCTTTATTTGCTTTGTATTTTACTACTTCTATTTTCTTTTTCCCCCCTTTTCCCTATCTTTTATCCTGCTTTTATTCTTCTGTCTTTTTCTTCTCCCTCACCTATTTCAACATTGAGCAAAATATTTGCCAGTGTTTTTGAGAGACATAATGAATGAGCGAGAAATGTGATCTGAGCTTATGCATAATCCAGTGTCTTCTCCAAGCTGGAGGCACTGTAAGCCTTTGACCTGCTGTGATTCACATGGGAAATACCAGATACATGCATTTGGTTGGTGGATGCTGTCAAGGTCTGTCCAGAGGAGCAAGATCTGTTCTTATAGACATCCATGTTGTAAAGTTAAGGTGCAAGTGAGACCATATATTACTACAAAACTATTTATTAAAGGATAAAGTTGAACAAAACAGAGGAAGAGAGAGAAGGGGAGAGAGAGGGAGAGGGAACAACAGAGAAAAGAGAGGAGAGAAAAAGAGCAGGGAAGGAAAAGAGCAGGGATTGTGTTACCATCAGCCACAGATGGGGGGGGGGGGTAAGAGAGGGGGAGTTTTCAGCGTCCAAGTCCTTCTCAGCGTGTGTGTGGCCCAGGGTTGTTTTCTGTGAAGGAGTTCTGCAGGAGTTGTTCTTGGAGTTGTTTCAGTGGAGGTGTTCTGGTGGAGTTGTTCTTCCTAGCAGGCATTGCTCAGGTCTGTCTATACAGATTTTTAGATTGATGTTCAGGTGCAGCTTCCCAGGGAATCTTCCTATTTATTCTCATGCATTTACAGGAGTCCGTTGGCAGCACCGGGGAGGGCCTCTGCCCTCTCTCTGCACAGCTTATCTGTCCATACCCTGAATACACATATTCCATAAGCCTTTTCTAGCTTATGGAATTCCAAGCTGGCCGAGGTCCGGGAAGGCCACAAAAGCACTGTATCTCTGTGATTTACATCCATGAGCATTCAGTCAGGCACCTGGGCTGAGTCCAGGAAGGTGACAAAGGCAGTCTTTATCTTTGCTGATTTACATGAACAGGGGAGAGACAATATAGACTCTCGCAGATGCCCAACTTGTCATACCACTCACAGTCTTAAATATGAGCACTGGGTGAATCTGGTGACAGTGAGCAGGAAAGTCTTGCTGATGTACTTCTTCACATAGGAGGAATGGCAAGAGAGGAAACCTGAGAGAGGCTGAGGGGCACCAAGCCCAGCCTTGCTCCCAAGCCTTGCATTGCAGAATGCCATCAAGAGAAGGTATCAGATTGACAGCTGTGGGTTTCTTTTTCTCTCCTCCACCTTTTCACTTTCCTCATGTGATGCCCCTTTGTATATATTAGACGGTTGAAGTGTTCCCAGCGTTCAGTAGGGCTCTCCTAAGCTTTAGTGAGAAGTTGGTGAAGCCTTTTCCTTCAATACAGCTCCAAGTGCCTAGATCATGGACATTCAGACTGTGAGCTTCCTCACAGAAGAGAAGTTAAAGAGCAAGAGATATTGTCCAGTTTACCTCATTCATCCCTCATTGCCTTCTTTGTGCATGCAAAATTTCCAGTGTTATTTTTCTTCTATTAACCATGCACAGTTTTTGTCTCTGTTACTCTTTCTTTGGCTGGAAATGTGGAAACTTTGAGCAGAAATTTGGTTTAGCTGATCTGTTGAAAAAATAATAGAGAAAAAAATAGTTCTGTAGATAGGTAAGGCACATTTAAACCAGAAGTAAACAGCTTAAAAATATATGTGGGGAAAATGCCATCTAAAGTCTTGATCGTTATAGAAATTTGGGTCTGATTCTTTCCATCATTAATTCTAGTGCTGCTCAGAAAATGTCCAAACAGATGTGTTCCAAACAAACCCAGAAAGTCCCTCCAGGCTCTTATACTTGGTTTGCATTTTCATTGTTTTAGTTCAGTAGCACATTCTAATAATTTCTTCTCCCATTCACCATATTTTCCAGAACTCTTCCAACAAACCAAGCCCTCAAAATATCTTGCTGTGAACAAGTTAATAAAGTTGGATGCAAGTCCTGTTCTTTTGTGGCACGGAGGGCAGTTAGAGTATAATCTTTCTTGTTAAAGGCCAAGAGAAAACCCAACAAACCCCGTGTTGCCGTTTAAGCTTTCCCGGAGCCCACATGCCCAATGGAACAGAATGTAAATTGCCTCCCCTCTTCCCTTCTCCCTGTGTGGAAAAAAAATAGGCAGAAGAGGAAAGAGAATAAATCAACCAAAGAACAGCCTTGCTCTGAGTTGGAAGTTAAAAAAGTAATTTTAACAAAAAGAAAAAGGTATTTAAGGGAAAGGAAGGTTACAGAGATATAAGAGAAGGGCATAGATACAGATACATATAGAAAACCAGGTGGGATGGTAGTGGATTGTCTGGATTGAAACAGATTCTCTTTGGATGCAGGCGCCAACACGAGGTAGCAGGTCTGGCCGCATGGTTAACAGGAGGAGCAGCAGCAGCAGCAAGGAGATGTTGCAGAGGTAAAGACAGGAGCCGCGGAGAGGGAGCAGCAAGTTGACTGCCTCTTAAGTAAGGTTGTAGACAGGTTGTGAACAGGAAATGGGAGTGGAATAAAGTTTGACCGAGGGAGTCCTCCCCTCAGGAGGGGTCAGGTTGCCAAACTACTCCTCCACCCAAGATGGGCTTAACCTAGTGCACCCCAAAAACCTGTTTGAGGTCTTTAGTCCCCAGATGCTCACTTTGCTTGGCACAGCTATTAAAGCTGGCAAGCTCAGAGCTGAATCTTTCAGTTCCAGATGCAGGATGGGAGGATGATGTTTGCAGCAGCTTGCTGTGGCTTTCTCCCACACATTCCTCACCGCCTCCTCATCTTCAATCAGACGGTGCAAAATTGAGTGTGAATTCTAAATAAAAAAAGGAAAAAACAGCCGGGTGATGTTCAGATTGCAGAGTGCCAGCATCCTGTAGGTGTGGAAGAGGCAGTCAGTTAATCATCTTCCCGAGCTTGCAAGAAAAGAAAGAAGATCTCACCAGGGAAGCTAGAAAAAAACGGGGAAGAAGAATAGGTTTTGGGTTTGGTTTAGGTTTAACTATTGTGGCTGTTCTGGGGTTGGTTTTGTTTTCTTGTTGGTAAAGAAATCACAGAACTTTGTTGTTCCATGGCAACAGAAACTGTCTTTGTGAAATGAGATGAATTTGAGCGCATCTCACTGTTCCGCATATTAATAATGTATTTACCTGTTTGCTATCTTAGTGGTTTCCTATTCTTTTATCCACTAAACAAAACTACCTCAGCTTCTTGTAATGACTTTGGGCCTTTGTATAAAAAAGAATGAGCTAAACTTACAGTGTCAACATTCCAGAATAATTGTTTTTCTCTTAATCTTTTTTGTTGTCCAAGAAGTATCTTAGAGATAGTTAGAAAAGAGAAGTGCCAATAAGATGCTCCAACCTACTTTCTTTTTGTTTCTTTATGAGGAATGTGTTATATTTCAGCGGGGAGGGGGAGAGACAGCCTTGGATTTTTTCAGATTTGCAGCCAATTACCATTCAGGGGGCAGAGCAATTGTTTTGACACCAACACCTACACAAAGAAAGAAAAAGAAACGAATTTTGATCAAGACTCTCCCGTGGAGGAGTCATTGAAGATTTCACTGTTTCATTCCAGTTCCTTATAAACTCAGCCCCACGGAGGACCTCTTGGGGCTCTATTGCAACACATTTTTGTTTGTCAACAGCGCTTATAAATCATGCTAGCTTCTTTGCCTCCACTCCCTTTTACCACATCTGTACAATTTGAGCTATTTTGACTTTTTGAAGCAGGCAAGGACAGGGCAATACTGTCTGTAACAGATGAGTTGGGGTGGGCAGGGTGCTGCCTGCAGGTGGGGCTGGGAGCAGGGAGCCCCTAGAAGTGGTGTCCCCTGGGGCCACCTTCTGTTCCCAGGACCAGCCAGAGCAGGTGTGGAGGAGGAGAGATGCAAGATGTGAGCTGGCTGCACTGGAGACAGGTTTTAACAAGCGGCTTGGGACCAGCCCAACCCCACTCTGAGTGGAAATCCTTCATTTAATAGGACTAGGGGAAGAGAAGCAGGGGAGGTGGAAAATGGCTCCTGTGCTTTGAAAGTTGACTCAGCTTAAAACTCAGCACAACCCTAGCAGGTTGGTGTGTGGTTGTGAGCAGAAGAGAATCCTTTCATTATAATGCAGATACTTGTCATTCAGCCTGCTATGACAGAATACTTCAACTCCTCTTTTTTTTCCTGAAGAAAAACTCCACACTGGTCAGGCCACACCCTGAGTACTGTGCCCAGTTTGGGCCCCTCAATTCAAGAGAGATGTTGAGGTACTGGAACATGTCCAGAGACGGGTGACGAAGCTGGTGAGGGGCCTGGAACACAGCCCTGTGAGGAGAGGCTGAGGGAGCTGGGGTTGCTTAGCCTGGAGAAGAGTAGGCTCAGGGGTGACCTCATTGCTGTTTTACAAGTACCAGAAAGGAGGTTGTAGCCAGGTGGGGGGTCAGTCTCTTCTCCTAGGCAACCAGCAACAGAAGAAGGGAACACAGTCTCAAGTTGTGCTGGGGGAGGTGGATATGACCAGAAAGTTCTTGCCAGAGAGGGTGATTTGTGTTGGAATGGGCTGCTCAAGGAGGTGGTGGAGTCGCCGTCCCTGGAGGTGTTCAAGAAAAGATGGATTGGGCACTTAGTGCCATGGTCTAGTAGATTGGATAGGGCTGGGTGATAGGTTGGACTGGATGAGCTTGGAGGTGTCTTCCAACATGGTTGATTCTGTGATTCAGTGAAGTGGATACCTGTTCAGGTGGGAGGTTACTAGTTGACAGGACACAGGCTGATCTTGGTTCCCAGGATGTTTTTCTCATCTCCATCCACTCTCTCGAGAGGAAAAAAAAACCCAAAACCCAGCAGTTGTTTTGTACAGCCTTGTCTTGCAAGGCTTGTCTGCCATTCAGCTCCTGAATAAGCAACTGAAGCAGTGGGACACTGAGGATTTTACAATGCCTAAGGGTTATGGTGTAGAGCCTCTTGCTGGGTGCTCTTCTGTAAGGTCGGTTTGCAATTTCCACTTCAGTTAATGATTAGTGATGTAGTAGCTCCCTTCTAATAGTTCGATAGAGTAGTCAAATACCAAAGCTGTGGCACTGGAGACCTTACTGCAGCCATTCAGTACTTAAAGGGGGCCTAGAAAGAAAATGGTGTGGCAGGACAGGGAGTGATGATTTTAAACTAAACTCTAGATACAAGGAAGTATCTAGTCTAGATACAAGGAAGACATTATTTATGGTGAGGGTGGTGCTGTGAAGCACTGGCCCAGATTGCTTAGAGAGGTGGTAGATGCCTCATCCCTGGAAACATTCCAGGTCAGGCTGGACAGGACTCTGAGCAGCCTCATCTAGTTATGATGTCCCTGCTCACTGCAAGGGGGTTGGACTAGGTGACCCCTAAAGGTCCCTCCCAATCCAAAGCATTCTCTGCAGTGTAGCTTCACCATGTCCCACTTTGCTGGGTACATATTGGTGAATGTATGGTCCATTTTTTCACACAATCACAGAATGGCAGATTGGAAGGGACCCAAGGACTGTAACTTGTACCCCTTACCCCTTCCTTGTCTTTTCCATGCAACTCCTTGTAAAAAGGGAGTCTCCATTATGTACTGATACGTGATAGTAAAGTCTCCCGTAAACCTTCTTACCTTCTCAAGACTGGACAAACCCAGTTCTCTCAGCCTTTCCTCATATGGCAGGTCTTCCAGTGCTCTGATCATTCTCATGACCCTTCTCTGGACACATGTTTTATCTCCTTTTGGTACAGAACATCTCCCTTACATACCTGATTTCCCCTCAGTGTGCTGTCAGATGCCCCTCTTCCATCCCAATGTTGTTCCTTGAGAATTGTCTGGAAAATTGGGCTGATTTAGGGCAGTCAGCCCACAGTTTCCTTGCTTTGCTTAGGGTCCACCTAACCCTGTGTAGAGCATGTGCACTTGCTGGAGAGGCAGTTTATCCTTGTTTCTCCCACCAAACCTCGCTGGGAATGGAACATGGACCGGTGAACATCTGAGGGCTCAGGTTTAGTTTCTCTCTCAGGTATTGAGGTAGTGGAGACCAGTAACATAAATCACTGAAATGAGGCATGGGTTTAACATGAGTATTTGCACCTTCACTTTGTGTTTGCCTTGAGATACATTTGTAGAGCTCCAGTTCATGGCTGGGCCATGCTGTTCACAAGGAAGTATCATATCCATGTGCCTTTGCTTGAGTTGTGTGTTTCAGGTACTCCTAGTCCTACATCAGCTTCTGTTGACTAGTTTCTCAAAGGCATTTTTCTTTTTTTGTCAGTTCAATTTCTGTTGTTGTTTTTCACTTTAAAGCTGAAGCTAGCAGCATTTCATTCAGCGTATAACAAAATCAAGGCAAAGGGAAAAATAGAACATTGCTATGGAAAAATAAACTTGCAAGGTTTAGCCTAACAAGTTCATCATGGATTTTTTTCAGAGTTTTGGATATTTAGTGCTAAGACCTCCACTGATGTCATTATGACATTGTTGGACTGTATTGACAAGCTTTGGATTGTGACATTAAGACTTATGAAAAAAAATACAAGCAAAAAGTGTGTTAGTTAAATTAATGGAAAACATTGGCTTTGCATTTAATATTTAGTCATACAAAAGAAAGGTTTGACTTTGAGGGTGAGAGTGATTTTTGCAGCCCTGTTCAAAGTGGATTTGCCAAATAGTGCAGTATGGCAGCTGACCTTTCACAGAATCCTAGAACATTAGAGGTTGGAAGGGACCTCTGAGATCATTGAGGCCAACCCCTCTGCCAAGGCAGGATCCTCCAGGGTAATTTGCACAGGAACATATCCAAGTGGGTTTTGAAAGTCTCCAGAGAAGGAGACTCCACAATCTCTCTGGGCAGCCTATTCCAGTGCTCCATCACCCTCATGATAAAGAAGTTTCTCCTCATCTTGAGGTAAAAAAACCTTCTGTGTTCCAGTTTGTAGCCATTGCTCCTTGGCTTACTGCTGCTGACCACTGAAAAGAGACTGGCCCTATCCACTTGACACCCACCCCTCAGATATTTGTGCACACTGATCAGATCTCCTCTCAGTCTTCTCTTCTCCAGACTAAACAACCCCAGGCCTCTCAGTCTCTCTTCGTAGGGAAGATACTCAAGTCCCCCAGTCATCCTTGTGGCTCTCTGTTGGACTCCATCTAGCAGGTCCCTGTCTCCCCTGAACTGGGGAGCCCAAAATTAGACACAATATTCTAGATGTGTTCTCGCCAGGGCAGAATAGAGGGGAAGAAGAACCTCTGTGGTCTGGTGTGGATGAAGTTCTAAGCTGCATCCAGTTCCAAGGATGATGCATAAAAGATGCTTCAGCACTGGTAGGAGCTGGTGAGGAAGAAGTGGGCAGGATGGCTGGAGGTACCCAGAGGCACCTTCTGCTCTACATGACAAAGGGACAATGATGTTTAAGGGGACTGTGTTCTAAAGGCAGGTTGGTAATAAGGACAAGGTTTTAAAGAAGAAAGACAGGATACCAAGAGAACTTTCCCCAGCATACCCTAGAAGAAAACTCTCAGGAGAGTAAGCTTTATTGAGAGGCTGATATTTACACATTTTGCAGTCGATACCTTTCCTCAGCAGACAAACACTGCTGACCACTTTGCACTTAATAAAAATGTGCCTCTGTCAGTTCCCATTCTTTTGAGTAATCGGGGAAAGAGCCTGCATAGTGAAGTGGCAGTGTGGCAGATTTGATGGAGTTATCCACAGAGGTGAAGATGAAGATGCAGATGAAAATGCAGAGGATTTCAACAGTGTTAGCTTGCTGTGCAACCACGTTATAAATGACAGATGAAGTTCAGTGCAGGTAAATGCAGAGTGATGTCCATGGGAAAAATATTCTAACTTCTCATTTAAATTGAGTTTCTTGTTGGCACTTGGGCATGAATTCTAGAGGTCATATATTTGTCTGGAGAAGTCAACTGTATACTCACTAGCTGTCAAAATGTAAATAAAACATTAGGAATGTTTATGGCAGCAGCAGAGAAAAACATCTTCTGTCAGTAGGGTGTGGGGTGTGTCTGTCTTTAACAGTGGGCTCAATTCTGATGTCTTTCTCCCTTCATTTCCACCTCCAAAAAGGATAAAACACTACTGCAAAAAAGCTGCAGAAGTAATAGAATTGAATCATAGAATCATAGAATTGTCAGGGCTGCAAGGGACCTCAAGGATCATCTAGCTCCAATCCCCCTGCCAAAGACAGGGACGCCTCGCTCTGGAGCCCCGTCCTGCCTGGCAACCTGATCTAGTGTGTCCCAAGTCTATGGAACAGCTTTTGTCTGAGGAATAAATCCAGAGGAAATTGAAGCCCTGCAGTTTGAAGAAGAGAGGTGTACATAGGTCAAAGCACACCTGGGGAAAATAATCTAGGATTATTCTGGGACCTGTTGGGCTCAGAAACAGTTTCAGGGGGTTGCTTCCAGAGCTGCATTGTCATACAGTCTGGAACATACCACATACACTACTCCAGTTTCCCTTAGTTTCTAGTCTTGGCTGCTGCTTGGAGGCACAGGGTGGGGGTGTACGTTTGGTTTGATGTGTAAGCTTTTGCTTCCCTCATTTTTTTTTATTCTTAGCCAGCAGTACTATTTATTGTTCATCTTTATATCAGGTAATTATAAGATCGTCAGTGTTTGAAGTCCTACTAAGGATCTAATTATTGAAATAATTTCCATCACAATTTCTCAGTAGAGAGGTACTTGTGAAGGCATGCTAAGCTTAAGAGAATTAAGCTGGTTTCAAGCAGGGCTGTTGTTACTTCAGGTTCCTTGGTGTTGAATTTATCTCCTTACATGGTTTGTTCTTTGTAAACTCTGTAGCGTTTGAGAATCAGAGGAAGGAATTACGTAGCAGCTTGACCCCTAGGAGAACTTTAAGAAAGTCTTCGCTGTTGTCTCAGGTGATGAAACATCAATTCTTGATGTTGTTCTACCTGCTGAACTAGTTTTGTTACCCTTCTGTGTTGGCCAAGCCCTCCCTCAGCAGCTTGGAAGTTGAGGACAAATGCTTTCAGAGTACCAGAAAGATGGCTAGGAAGATTTTCCCTTGTTTGGCAGGGGAGTGACTGCCTCCACTCTGTGCTGCTTTGGTGTGGGATCTCTAGTCAAGAGAATACAGACATTAAAGACACCTTTTCTTGGGGGATGCTGTGGTAATTCAGAACTAACACCCTAGCATAGTGCCTTACTTACAAACAAGAAAGGAGAATTCCAGAGTTGTTGACTAGACGATAGTAAAAGGTAAATAAAATAGGGGATTGGATAGAAAAGAAAGGTAATAGGTCTGTATCATTCCATTTGCTTGCTGATTAGGATAAAGTTTGCTGCCTAACTTATTCTCTTTCTTTTCCTTTTTGCCTCATCTCTCTGTGATTCTGCTTTGCATTACTCCCTTATCTCTTTCCTGACCTTCTACTGGCATTTTGTGTCTGTGAGGTACCATGAAGGGGAGAAAGAGGCTGCGGGTAGTCCGCTCTGGGCTTGTGCAAAGCGGTGGGGAACAATTCAAGGGAGGTCCTTATATTATATAAATATATATATTGTACATATTTGTTGCATTTATACTTCTAGAGTTTTAGCTTGGTTTTGTAAATAGAGCTTCATTTTGCTTCCAAACCTTCTGAGCTAGTCTGGTGATGTATTTTGGGGGTAATTTCAACCTACCATAAGGCCCCCATGTGTTGTTATTTTTACATATGTTTCTCCTGAGTGGAAAAGTTGTTTGGTTTGGTTTGTTTTTTTCGTTTGGGTTTTGCAGGTATTTCACTGGCATTTATTTAATATCTATGGCTGTGTTTAAAAAAACTGAGTACATGAGAACCATACTTTTTTCCAGCTTGGGGCCATCTGATCAAAGGCCCCAGGAGAGGGAACCTGTCTCAGTGTGGAAGGTATAAATGAGCTCTTAACAACAGCTTGTCGAAGGTGGTGATCTAAAGCAACTTGTGGCTTTAATACTTTGTTATAAATTTAAGTTCCAATATTTGGTCCAGAATGGGAAAAGAAAAGACAAAACAGAAAGCTGAATTTAAGCCTGGAACAGTGAATACCTTAGAGGCTATTAAGTAATTATTAAGCAGATCTTAGTGATAACAATCAGCCTGTCCTAGGTGTACAGCTAGCGTTTGGCAGCCAGTGCTGTAGCCATCAGCAAAGCAGTGGAGTAATTACTGTGCTAGGGGGCTGATTAGGAGCTATGCAAATAGGACTGTAATCAGTGCCTGTGTTTGTGCTTTGGTACGGGAGGGAGAGAGGGTGTGAATGAATTACCTCTGGTGGCACAGCTTACGCCTCTCAGGAGGACACATCAGATGTAGGATCAGGGCAGGTGCAAAAGGGACAAGCTGTGAAAAGGGCCACCCGTGCGTGGTGGCTTACACAGGCTGGGGCAGATGCTGAGCAGAAGGCATTTGTGAAGGTGCTTTGCCTGCTTTTCTGAATTTTGGTGCTTGGCAGCTGCTGTGCCTGTCCCCACAGGTGCCTCGCTGTTTGCTGTATCCTTCTGTAAGGGACAGACGCCCACAAATCCTCTCCTGCCGCTCCTTCTGCCCTGTTTTGAATGAGTTTTAAGGCCTTACAATACAAATTAAATCACGTAAACAAAACACCAGTTGGAAGTCCCTCAATCATAAGTTGGTGACACAGGGCCTGAGTCTGAGTTCATATGCAGTGTGCTCCTGTAATTGATGCGCATACATCTTGTCAGCTTCATCAGGAGCTCATGCAGTGCTTGAGTATTTCGAGTGAAAGGATGAAACTATTGTGTATTTAGTTTATATACAGCCTCTCCACTGACTGTTTTATTGTATATACAGTGTAGCTGTTCATTGTTGATACCAAGTGAATCTGCAGGTTAGAGATTGCATTTCACAGAACCATTGAGGCTGGAAAAGACCTCTGAGATCAAGTGCAGCATATGGCCTAACACCATGACGTCAGCTAAACCATGCCACCAAGTGCCACGTCCAATCTTAAAGACCTCCAGGGATGGTGACTCTACCATCTACCTGGGCAGTCCATTCCAGTGCCTGATCACCCTTTCCATGAAGAAACACTGCAAACACTCAAGCCTCTTTCCCCACCCCCTCGCCCCCCCACTTAGAAGAAAAATTATCAGAGGAGGATTTTTATCTTCTATTTTCAACGGGGTTATGTAAAAGTATCTGTCATGGGTTCTTCAGTTTTAAATGCAAATAATTATATATGGCAGGGAGCATGATGAGCATTCAAAGTTGACAGTAAAATGAAAAGGCATAAAATTCTCCTGAAAAACTTATCAAACAGGTCATTAGTCAAGGTTATAATGACTAGTAGAGCAGTTTAAGATGTCTTAAATCTCATTTCAGCTGCTTTATAAAGTGGTTGTTAGTTTTTAAAACAACAACTGCTCCTGCCTCATCTTAATGGATGCTGAGAGTTTCAAATTCTCATAATTTTTGAGGGGCTTCCCTCCCCCTACACGCACTCTGTATGATGAACCTGGTAGCATTTGACAAGCTGAGATTGAATTTGTTGTACCTTGCCTTTTTGGTAGGCTGGGGTCATCCATGCTGCCAGTTATCAGGCTCAGTGTTTGGCAGCCTGCTAAGCTGTGGTACTGTGACTCGCTAAGCCCCAAACTGGGAAACAGGAAACCACAACACAAACCATTAGTCAGAGTCATGGTTCCATGCTACAAACTTACAGAGAGGGTGCAGGGACTCTGCTTCCTCATCTGATCTCTTCTTTTTAATGTTCAGTGTTCCTCATTAAGCTGGAAAAGGGAAATACACAGGGACAAAATCACAGAGTCACTGAAGTTGGAAAAGATCTTTAAGATCATGGAGTCCAACCATTATGTAACTTTGCCAGGTCTGGCCCTAAACCATATCCTGTAGCACCACATCTCTGCATCTTTTAAATATCTCCAGGGATGGAGATTAAACCATCTCCCTAGGGAGCCTGTTCTGGTGTTTGATGATAATGCTGGCAGTGAATAGGTTTCTTTTAATACTCAACCTAAACTTCCCCTGGTGCAACTTGAGTCCATTTCCTCTCTTCCTATCACTTGATACTAGGGAGAAGAAACTGAGAAGAGTGGTTTCTAATTAAAAAGTAGATTTTAATTTAAGTGAGATTAGTGCCTTGTCCTATGGGTTTTGTGAAATGTCTTTTTCTTGCAGTTTGCCAACTTTGTAAGTGTTCTTTTTGTGGCAAGGAAGCAACAGTGGGAACTCTGGAGCATCCAAGGCATAGAATGATCTGGATTGGAAGGCACCTCCGAAGGTCATCTAGTTCAACCTCCTCAGCAGTAACCAGGGGCATCTTTAATTAGATCAGGGTGCCCAGAGCTCTGTTGTGCCTCACCTTGAATATCCTCAGGTCTAGTAGGTCTGACTACAGGGTCCACTTCTTTGGCAGTGAGGGACAGTGCTGGCAGCAGCAGCCCAGTGTGCACCTGGAACCCACTGCCTGAGCTCTGCTGCCTGGGTTTCAGGTTTGCAGGCAGGGGAAGCTTGCATGCAGGGGCTTGCCAAGGGATGGGCAAGAGGTGGTAGCATCCTGCCAACTGTCCCCCCCAAGCTGCACCATGCTCTCAGTTCAGCTAATGAGTTCCTTGTACAGACAAGACTTCTTACCTTTTTTGTTTTTTTGGTTTTTTTTTATTAGCTGTTTAAAGGAAGTCTTGGGATTCATCTTAGTTAACTAAAAGATATTAGGGCTGTGGTGTTTGTGCTTTGGCAGCTTGTAAAGAGGCTTCCCTCCTAGCAAAAGGGGAAAGCCAAGCTTTTCAGCTTCCTCACCATGTGCCACTGGCATTTCTGCAGCCGATAAGACCAACAGCGTTCTGGTGGGTATTAGAGACAGCACAGCCAACAGGACTAGGAGGGTGTTTCTCCCCCTGTACCTGACACTGTTGAAGCCATACATTGAATATCGGGCCACTTGCTACAAGAACAACATCGAGGTGCTGGAGTGTGTCCAAAGAATGGCAACAAAGCTGGTCTAGAGCACAAGACTTAGGAGGAGCTTAGCCAGCAGAAAAGGAGGCTCAGGAGAGATCTCACTATCTTCAGCTACCTGAAAGGAGGTTGTGGCAAGGTGGGGGGTATCTCTTTGCCCAAATAACAAGAGATAAGACAAGAGGAAGTAGCCTCAAGTTGCACTAAAGGAGATTTAAGTTGGACTTTAGGAAAAATGTTTTCCCCAAGAGGGTTGTCAAACCCCAGAACAGGCTGCCACCCCCATTGTTGGAAGTCTGTAACGGGTGTGCAGGTGTGGTTCTGAGGGACACAGTTTAATTGTGACTGGCAGTGTTAACAGTTGGGTCTGATGATCTTAAAGATGTCTCCCAACCAAGCCGATTCTGTGATTCTATTCAGCTCCAAGCTTACACTGTCTCTGCACAGTGCCTTGGCTTCATGTGGCTGCTCTTCCTAGTGTCAGCACTGATGCTCAAAGTATGAGGCTTCTTCCTGCTGGAGGAGCTGTGAAATGGCTCTGGTCTCTCCATGTTGAGTCCTTCTTTATGTATCCTGCCACTCCACACCACCAGTCTCTTGCTCAGGGTATTTTTATTTATTTGGTTTTGGAGGGTTTTTTTTAAATTTAATGAATGTTTTCAGACACACTTCTCACCCAGTGGAATGCAAAGCACATTGTTGCTGGCACCTTAATCTGGTGGCTTTCAAGAGAAGATAAGAAATTTCCACACAAGCTCTCAGCCTCATCACTTGGTCTCTGAATTTAAGCAGTGATGGAAAAATGCAGTGTTTAGAACTTGAATCAATGTTTTTTCTCAAGCTGTGCATCCTCCCTGCTGCCACTCCAAACAAGAAAGCCCACCTACAATTCTGTTTTCAATAATACTACCCAGTCTCTGTGGTCTGATTGCATGAGTGCATTTCAGCTGAAGAATATCACAGAATCACAGAATTAACCAGGTTGGAAAAGACCTCTGAGATCGAGTCCAACCTACCGCCTTCTAATTAACTAAACCATAGCACTAAGTGCCTCATCCAGTCTCCTTTTAAACACTTCCAGGGTCAGGGACTCCACCACCTCCCTGGGCAGCCCATTCCAATGCCAATCACTCTTGCTGTGAAGAACTTCTTCCTAACATCCAGCCTAAACCTGACCTTGTGCAGCTTGAAACTGTGTCCTCTTGTTCTGTCACTGGTTGAGAAGAAACCAGTTTGGAAGAGACCAAACCCCTACCTGTCTACAACTTCCCTTCAGATAGTTGTAGAGAGCAATGAAGTCTCCCTAGAGCCTCCTTTTCTCCAAGCTGAACAATCCCAGTTCCCTCTCCTCATAGGGCTGTGCTCCAGCTTCCTCACCAGCCTTGGTGCCCTTCTCTGGACATATTGAAGCATCTTTCTTAAACTGAGTGGCCCATAACTGGACACAGTACTCAAGGTGTGGGCTAAACAGTGCTGAGTATTGTCACTGCAGTTCTCTGATCAATGATCAATGCAAGAAAAAGCCAGAGTGGTCCCTGTCTTTGCATCCACTGAGGAAAAAAACAACCCAAACTTGTGTTTTTTAAGATTACTTTTCACATGTCCTCTGATACAGTTGGGTAAGAGAGAGTGTGGTTTTTTTTGAAAGCAGGAAGAAAAACTGGTGCCATCTGATGCTGTTTTGCAGGAGGTATTTTTAGAATGACTCAGGCCTGAGAGTTGTTCAGTTGTTGTCTTTAACTGAAAGGGAAAGAAAAAAAACTGCTGACATTTTCCCTCCAGTTGTTTTGGTTAAATATTTGAACATGTAATCCTATCCTTTCAGGCAAGATACAAGCTTCTGCTTTTTTTGAAGTGTTGATGCTGCAGCCTGTTCTTAGCATCAAGCATGGTGGGAATCTGCTAATTTCCCACTTAGAGTATCTGAGATTAAAAAAAACCCAACCAAACCAAACCCCAGCACAAGTCTTTTTATTGTTTTAGAGCAGAATTGGTTTTGTCTTCATCAAGAAGCCAATAACTCTTCCCGCCTTTACAGTGACAGCACTTTTTACAGTGGCACAGACAGGTGCAAATTTGTATCATGAAAAATATTCCTGTTTGGGTGTTCTGCATAAGCTCAATGAACACTTCTCATCCACCAACCCCTTTGTCAGCTTTCCTAGTGGCTTGAAAGTCATCCTGCTCTCAGTGACTGCTCCTTTGATGCTGTGTGAGTTGGCACTGTGCAGCGTGGGTCATTCAGCAGAACAAAGTCTTCCCATTCCACTGACCTTGGCATTCTGCTGAGGAAAAAAAAACCAAAACAAATGAAAATCCCAAAACAAACCCTGCAAACAAACCCACAAGTGGAGGATTCCTCTTGCTCCAGCTTCAACCGCTGTCAGAAATTACTAGTTTCATATTTTACAAACCTTACACTTTTCAGCATTTCTACTTTTCTTGCTAAAAATTTGCTTCCTTAAGTGGCCATATAAATAAAGACTTTCAGGATTGTCTTGAAAGTTGCTAATGCCATTTCTAAGTTAATGGCTGGACACGGAGATCTTGGAAATGTTTTCCAAGCATAGAATTATAGAATGGTTTGGTTTGGAAGGGTCCTTAAGGATCATCTAGTTCCAACTCCCCTGCCATGGGCAGGGACAGCTTCCACTAGATCAGGCTGCTCATAGCCTCATGCACCTCCAGGGAGGGGACATACACAACCTCCCTGGGCAGCCTATTCCACTGTCTCACCACCCTCACTGGAAATAATTTCTTCCTATTATCCAGCTTATATCTCCCCTTTTCCAATTTAAAGCCATTTCCCCTCCTCCTATCACTACAAGCGCTTGTAAAAGGTCTCCCTACAGCTTTCTTGTAGGCCCCCTTCAGATACTGTAAGGCTTCTGTAAGGTCTCCCCACAGTCCTCTTTTCTCCAGGCTGAACAGTCTCAACCCCTCAGCCTGTCCTTGTAGGTGAGGTGCTCCATCCCTTTGATCATCTTCGTGGCCCTCTTCTGGACCCACTCTGACAGTTCTACATCCTTCTTGTGTTGGGAGCCCCTGTACTGGACTCAATACTCCAGGTGAGGTGTCAAGAGAGCAGAATAATGGAGGAGAAACACTTTACTCATCCTGCTCAGGGGTGACCTCATTGCTATCTACAATTCCCTGAAGGGAGGCTGTAGCCAGGTAGGGTTTGGTCTCTTCTCCCAGGCAACCAGCAATAGAACAAGGGGACACAGGCTCAAGTTGTGCCGGGGGAGGTCTAGGCTGGATGTTAGGAGGAAGTTCTTCACAGGGTTATTTGCCATTGACATGGGCTGCCCAGGCGGGGGGGGGGGCAATTGTCCCTGGAGGTGTTCAAGAAAAGACTGGATGAGGCACTTAGTACCATGGTCTAGTTGACTGGATAGGGCTGGGTGATAGGTTGGACTGGATGATCTTGGAGGTCTCTTCCAACCTGGTTGATTCTGTGATTCTGTGATCTTAAAGTGTGCATGCATTGACATACTGATATCTTTAAAAACAAACTAACATAGAACTCTTTATAAACTACATTTTATTTATGGTGTAATTGAAATCTGTGAGGTTATATCTCTCAGTGAAGATCGGAAGTAAAGAATGTAAAGCTGTTGAAATATTTGGCTTTTTTATTCATTTAAAAGCCCCATCACAGCACCACCCTACCTAGCTCAGTCTGTTGGTATCCATTTAATGATCTCTCACAGCAGGAGGTGTGTAAAACAAGAAGCACATTTTGCTGTGTGCCAATCTTTTTCCTCCCATTCTTGAAAAGCACAGTTACATTATATATTTAAAACCCTGAGGAGTTTGATGGTATTTCCACACAGCAGATGCCTGCTGGGAGAGCTGTGTTGGACAATAACATGAAAGGGTTTAATAGTGGTGCAAAAAAAAAAGCCATTTCACCCATATTGTTTCTTCTTTTTTTTTTTTTTTACACACCCACACAATATGTATATTGTAGTATTTATTAGTGGTTTGTTGCATATATATAGATAGATATATAGCATATACCTAAAAAGATTTTTTTAAATGCAGTTAGTTAAGGAAGAAAAGATAAACCTTAAGAATTTCAGTGAGAAAAGCAGAAATATTGAAAAGTGTGAGGCTTACAAAATATGAAACTAGTCACCCCTGACAGCAATTTAAGAAGGAGCAAAAGAAATCACAGAC
Organism: Tricholaema leucomelas; assembly: GCA_013400475.1. Lineage (NCBI taxonomy): Eukaryota > Metazoa > Chordata > Aves > Piciformes > Lybiidae > Tricholaema lacrymosa > Tricholaema leucomelas. Next base: position 676,444 of record WAAF01017323.1, read on the forward strand.
TGCATGGGGTTGGAAGGGACACTCAAAGGTCATCTTGTCCAACCCTGCTGCAGTCAGTAGAAACATCTCCAACTAGAGCAGGCTGCCCAGGGCCACATTGATTCTGGTGTTGAATGTCTCCAGGGACAGGGCCTCAACCACATCCCTGGGCAACCTGTTCCAGTATTTTACCACTCATATTGTAAAGAACTTCATCCTTTTGTCCAACCTACATCTACCCTGCTCCAGTTTAAAGCCATTGCCCATCGTCCTAGTGCTACAAGCCCTTCTGAACAGTCCTTCTGGAGTGTATTAGAAAGGCTGTGGTTAGTAGGTCGAGAGAGGTTCTCCTGCCCCTCTACTCTGCCCTGGTGAGGCCACATCTGGAGTACTCTGTCCAGTTCTGGGCCCCCCAGTCCAAGAGGGACATAGAACTCCTTGAGAGAGAGTCCAGTGCAGAGCCACAAAGATGATTAAGGGAATGAAACCTCTCTTATGAGAGGAGGCTGAGGGAGCTGGGGCTCTGCTGCTTGGAGAGGAGGAAACTGAGAAGAGACCTCATTTATGTTTATAACTATGTAAAGGGTGAGTGCCAGGAAAATGGAGCCAGGCTCTGCTCCATGATGCCCGGTGACAGGACATGGGGCAACAAGTGGAAATTGAGGTATAGGAAGTTTCACGTAAATATGAGAAGGATTTTTTCCCTGTGAGAGTGACAGAACACTGGAACAGGCTGCCCAGGGGGGTTGCAGAGTCTCCCTCCCTGGAGATATTTAAGACCTGCCTGGGTGTGTTCCTGTGTGATCTGGTATAGGTGATGCTGCTGTGGCAGGGGGGTTGGACTGGATGATCTTCTAAGGTCCCTTCCAGCCCCTGACATTCTGTCACTCTGTGAAAATGCAGCAGGCTGGACACTTTGCACAATGATGCTGACCATGCTTTAGTGTGATAACAAGAGCAGGTAGCTGTATGATAGGGGTCATTACAAGGATGTAGACCTCAACGATACATTTAGCATGACATTTAATACCCATGCCTCATTTACAGTCAAAATTGGTACTCTTTAGTTTCCAGAACCATCACTGAATTTTTTTTATGTGTGTTCAAAAAAAAAAAAAAAAAAAAAAAGCTGGACTTGATCATCTCAGAGGTCTTTCCCAGCCTCATTGATTCTATGATTCTGTGATTCATGATGCTCGAAACTCTTCTGCACAGAGATATGTCCGTAGGTACCAGGACAGCAAATGTGGTGAAGCATTGGCCCAGGTCACCCAAAGAAGCAGTAGATGCCCCATTTCTGGAAGTATTCCAGATCAGGCTAGATGGGGCTCTGAGCAACCTGATCTAGTTGAAGCTGCCCTTGCTCACTGCAGGGGGCTTGAACTAGATAATCTTTAAGGTCCCTTCCAACCCCAAACATACTGAATCTGTAACTTGTTGGAGAAAACTGATCAGGAGATTGATGAAACAAAGGAGAGCTTCTGGCTGTGTCCCAAGCATGTGTTTACCTAGTTATTATTTCTGCTGTCTGTGGTTGTTGTCAGATTACAGTCTGACAAAGAAGCGGTTGGGAGTTTCTGATAGAGAGTCGTGGCTTTTCTAAATCAGAGCAAGAGAATTCAGCTAAGGAGATCAAAGCAGTTAATCTTTCTGGCAATTTAATGCAGCATACTTCCAAAATACCTCACTAATTTTGCCTCTGTAAAATAGGATGATCGTGAAATTAAATGCATCCATTTCTTGTAGCATTTATGTGAATGATGCAGGTAATTCTTTTAATAGTGAAGCCACAATTGTCTGTCTACTTATGTATAAATTTTGGTGACAGATCTTTTATGTCCTCTCAAGAGATAAATATCAAATATTGTGCATCAGATGCGTGTCTGAGCAGAGGGGGAGTTGATTTGATAGCCAGTCTGTGGTTTTGATTGCATGTTGGTAAATCTTACAGCTCCATTTTTGGAGGGTTCATTTGTTGCTGTTTAGTTTTTTTTCCTGTACCTTCATGCATCTCAGAGCCATCATGCAGCTTTGCAGTTGCTTATTCCATCACCTTCCTGTAAAGAAATAATCTGTGGGAAACCATGTGAGGTTCTTAGCTACATTTTTCTCTAATGACATTAGTGGCACATGTATTTAGAAGATGCTTTCTTTATGTTTCCTCTTATTTTCAGAGTGAGGCTCGACAGGGCTCTGGGCAACCTGATCTAGTTGTGGGTGCTCCACTTACTGCAGAGGAGGTTGGACTAGTTCACGGAATCACAGAATGTCAGGGGCTGGAAGGGACCTTGGAAGATCATCCAGTCCAACCCCCTTGCCACAGCAGCATCACCTATACCAGATCACACAGGAATAAATCCAGGCAGATCTTGAGTATCTCCAGGGAGGGAGACTCTGCAACCGCCCTGGGCAGCCTGTTCCAGTGTTCTGTCACCCTCACAGAGAAAAAATTCCTCCTCATGTTTCCATGAAACTTCCTATACCTCAATGTCCACTCATTGCCCCTTGTCCTGTCATTGGTCATCACCAAGCAGAGCCTGGCTCCATCTTCCTGGCACTCAGCCTTTACATATCTATAAACATGAATGAGGTCGCCTCTCAGTGTCCTCTCCAAGCCAAGGAGCATCATGTCCCTCAGTCTCTCCTCCTAAGAGAGATGTTTCATTCCCTCAATCATCTTTGTGGCTCTGCACTGGGCTCTCTCAAGCAGTTAAGCAGATATCCTTCAGAGGTCCATTACAACCCAGACCCTTCTGTGAGTCTATGATTTTTGTTAGCAGCTGTTATTTAGAGCCCTTTCCAGACACAAATGTATACATACACTGTTTCAGCTGTAGCTGCAATCCAGGAAGGTATTAACTATCAAGTCTCAGGTCTGCATAACTGAGCTGGTGAGGGGTTGATCTCTTTATTGCGTTGCTTGTGTTTGTCTCTGGCAGCCAGTACATAAGCACAAAAGAAACTAGGCATAACATTTCCCTTTAAATATGCTCACAGGTCTCATTAACCTTAGAGGCAGAAGGAAGAAGCATCTTCATTTGCTCAGACCCTGGGAGTCTGCCCAGTTCACATCCTCACAGGATGATTTTGATGCATACTCTGGAACAATGTGCGAGAGAGAAATTATTGTGCTTTAGTGAGCAGGGAAACCTGCTGCTACTTTTGGGAGGCAGAAGTCTTAGAGTCATAGAATGGCTTCGTTTGAAAGGAGCCTCTGAAGCTCACCTAGTCCAACTCCCTCTGCAGCCAAGCAGGGGCATCCTCAGCTAGATCAGATTGCCCAGAGCCCTCTTGAGCCTCACTTTGAATATCTTCAGGGATGGGGCCTAAACTACCTCCCTGGGCAAGACATGTAGGACTGGAGTGAGCTAAATGAAACTCAGTCTTAAAACCTGTGACAGGGGCTGCTTGTAGTTACTTTTTTTTTTTGGTCCTGCTGAGGCTTCAACTGTGAACAAATGATTCCAACATGTCTAAGTGGTTCAGTTCAGAAATATTAGAGGAGTCATTTAAACCCACTGATTTAAATGTCTGTTGAAGAAAGGACCATTTTCTAGAATCCTTGTGTCATATAGGGTCAGTGAGTTACAGAGCAAGTGACAGCCTTGATGCTCAGGCTAACTTTGCAGGGCTGTCCTCTTCTTCCTATGTGGTAGCTATGAAGTCTGGTGTTTCTTGAGTTGGAGTAGTAGTATCAGAGAAGTTTAGGATGAATCCAGTTATGTTCTATTTTTTCAAAGTAATTTTAACTAAAACCTGAGCCCTCCCTGAGAAGAAAAGCTGCTTTCACAAGTATTTTGGAAAATGATCAGTTACATCTGAAAGCCATGTTCCAAGCTCAGCTCTTGGTCAGTCAGGTCATAGTCTGATGTGCAGCTCAGCCTCTCCCAGTGCTGCCGCTTCTTAGCAGCACATTCTGTGGTCCTGAAGCCACTCAGATCATAGAATCATAGAATCATAGAATGGTTTAGGTTGGAAGGGACCTCAAGGATCATCCAGCTCCAACCCCCTGCCACAGGCAGGGACACCTCCCACTAGAGCAGCTCGCCCAAGGCCTCATCCAGCCTGACCTTAAACACCTCCAGGGAGGAAGCATGATGAATGCAGATGAATGCTTTCTAGGAAAAAAAAAAAAAAAAGAAAAAGACATGTCTCATTTTTTTATCCATTCCACTACCCTCGTGTCTTGCTTCGTTCTCTGCATATGCAGGACAAGGTGCCCCTTTCCCATCACAGAATGACCTAGGGTGGAAGGGACCTTAGAGATCTCTACTCCGCCCTCCCAGCCATGAGTGGCCTAGGTTGGAAGGGACCTGAGAGTTCTCTATTCCAGCCTCCCAGTCATGAATAGCCTAAGTTGGAAGGGACCTTAAAGATCTTTACTCCAACCTCCCAGCCATGGGCAGGGACACCTCTCAACTAGACTCAGCTGCTCAAGACGTCATCTGGCCTGGCTTTGAACACCCCATGCAGGAGTGTCAGAAGCAGTGTCCCTCCCTGACACTGATGTGTTAGGGGAGCAGCAGGTGACCTGTGAAGAACAGGGTGAGCGTGAAAACTCAGGGCCTCCTCTTGCTGCTGCTCTGTGTGTTTCAGGAGTTTCACAGAGGAATAAGCACAGGGCTACCACTCACCCCTGCTACTCCCATCTGACAGCGTTGGGTTTGTCGCTTCACGTCACAAATCCTGTTTGTGGCTTCTGTCACTGTATTTAATGCCACGTTGTCTTGTTGGAAGAGCATTTCTCAGAAAGGTATTAAAATGCTCTGTAATGCACCATGATACCTGTTCCAAAGAGTCCTCTGACTGTGTGCACTATAATAGGTGGTGCAGAACTACTGTGGGATTAGCTGTTGGCTGCAGATCTGATGCCAGTGCTTTTCTTTCTGCAGTTCCGTGTAATTTAACATGTCAATAGCCTTGCTGGTAAAAAAAGATAACATTTTATGAGGCTGTATTACTCATAATGTGTCACATATTTCTGGCTGAATGGTATCACTCCTAAATATAAATAGAGAGTTCAAAACAGATTTCAGGAAGTTGCTTCCTAAAGTCTTGCCCTTTTTTCAATATATGAATTTTAATAATGACTTCTTCTTCTTGCAGACAAAATTGAAGAAGCACAGAAACAACTTAATGGAACAGAAGACCAACAGAGAGGTAATAAATAAACCCAAAACATTGAATCACAGTATCATTCTGGCTAGAAGAGACCTTTAGATCATAGAGTCTGCCCACTAAGCCAGCACTGCCAGGTTCCCACTAAACCATGTTCTTCAGCACCACCCCTACACATATTTTAAGTACCTCCAGGGAAGGGGAGAGATGTCTGTCACTGATCTTGGCTTGACAACCCTTTTGGGGAAGAATTTTTTCCCTAATGTCCAACCTAAACCTTCCCTGGAACTACTCTAGGTCATTTCCTTTTGTCCTGCCACTTGTTACTTGAGAGAAGAGACCAAGCCCCACCTCCCTCCAGGCTCCTTTCAGGTAGTTGCAGAGAGCAACGAGGTCTTCCATAAGCTTGCTCTTCTCCAAGCTAAAGAATCCCAGTTCCCTCAGCTGCTCCTTACAAGACCTGTTCTCCAGACCCTTCACCAGCCTTGTTGCCCTTCTTTAGACATGCTGCAGTACCCGTAGTGAGGGGCTCAAAGCTGAAACCAGTATTCAGGGTGCACCTCACTATTACCAAGTACAGGGGCCACACTATTGCTGATCCATACTAGGATGCTGTTGGCCTTTTTTTGCCACCTGGGCACACACTGACTCATACTCAGCTGGCTGTCAACCAGCATCTTCAGGTCCTTTTCCACTGGGCAGCTTTCCAGCCACTCTGCCCCAAGCCTGTAGCATTGTGTGAAGTTGTTGTGATCCAACAATCCTCTGAAGTAGAGAAAACCCACACTGAGATTCTGAAGGCCTTCCTGCATCACTGAAAAGACTACTGGGCTGGGCACTAGATGAGACTGCAGACATCCTGTCTGGAGATCAGAGGCTGTGTCTGTGATGTCCTGATTTTGCTCAGGTGCAAAGGCTTTGTTTTAACCACTTGAGTATTTGTCTTGACCTTGCTGAGATTGCTGAAGCTGTAGCATTAGGGGTGTGCACAAGTTACTGACTGCTAACCATTGGTTTGTGCTGAAGAGAGATTGATTATCACAGCTTATTTCAAGAAGCAGATGTCCTGTGACAGACCAAATCTGGGTGTTGGAGCTTAGAAAGCTGATGGAAAGTCGTTGCATTTCAAGGCTGGCTGGCTGCAGTGGTTCCTGTTTGGTTGTGTGCTAAAGCTCATCTGCATGCCTGTGGAGGAGCCTAGAGAGACACTGTGAGAGGAGCCCAAGCTGTACTTTGCTGTACTACTACTGAGCCTGTCACAGGAAGGCTGTGAGAGATCCATTCACATCAGCCCAGAGGAGCACAGGGGAAAGCAGAAACCCAAATTAAGGACTTGAGAGAAAAGGAGACCTTATCCAGCCCCCTCCAAGAGCTGTCCCCACAAAGCCTGAGCCCCAGTGTCCAGGTGTGAAAACCATCACCGTGATCCATGGGCAGCATCTCCCCAGGTGACCTTTTGGACTAGCAGTGTTGCTAGCTGGCAGTGTGGGACACATTGAGGCATACAGGGGTAAAACTTCTGGGGATTGCATGAACCTACTATGGAATGTCTAGGAGATGAACCAAAGATAGAAAAATTGGGAGATTTAGGTAATACAGGAAGGAACAAACGTGGGAAGTAGAGGGATAACTGAATAAAAGGATCTTTATGCATGCTAGCAGGGGGTAGCCAGGATGCTTGTCTTGCTGTGTTCTGCTTCTGACCAGCAGAGTCTGTCCTGTCATTAAATTCCACCTTCAGCTGTTCTCCAGTAACAGATTCTTTATGTGTAGGGAGAGGGTTTGTGGTATAGTGACTGTGGATGTGATTGCTAGGAAAGATCAAGCCAGATGAGCCACTGAGTAGATGGAGTGGGATAAGGGTTGGGTTTGAATGGGTTTGAAGGTCTCTGAGTCCAAGAGACTGCTGGTCTGTAGGGTTAGGAGCACCCAAAGATGGCTGTAGGGACTAGAGAAGTCCTGGACATCTCTGCATATGCAGTGGTCTGTACTAGAGGCAGGGTGCAACCTTGGACACTCATATGCCCAAGTACAGCAACTGGAGAGACTGGCACCTGGGAGTGGCTACTGGGCATACTGAGTTTCTAAGCCCAGCTGCTGCTGGAGTCCAGCTGGGACCTGTCAATATATTCCCATTAATGGGCCTCTGTCCTGCTGAGCCACATCAGGGAGCAGAATGTGGTGGGTGGTGTTGGCCTGGGTGCTCAGAGTGTGTGCCTGGGATCTGTGTGTCCAGCCATATGTATGTGTACATACCTGTGTATGTATTTGGTGTATATCACAGACTCACAGAATTAACCAGGTTGGAAAAGACCTTTGAGATCATTGAGTGCAACCTATCACTTAATACCTTCTAATTAACTAAACCTTAGCACTAAGTACCTCATCCAGTCTCCTCTTAAACACCTCCAGGGTCGAGGATTCCACCACCTCCCTGGGCAGCCCATTCTAATGCCAGTCACTCTTGCTGTGAAGAACTTCTTCCTAACATCCAGCCTGGTGCAGCTTGAGACTGTGTCCTCTTGTTTTGTCACTGGTTGCCTGGGAGAAGAGACCAACCCCACTCGGCCACAGCCTCCTTTCAGGTAGTTGTAGAGAGCAAAAAAGTCTCCCGAGCCTTGTCTTCTCCAGGCTCATGCATGTGGTCTCTGTTGGGAAAACTTTTTCAGCCTTGCCAAGTAGTTGGACCTGGGAGCAAAGAGCAGCTGCAGCCTCACTTCTCTTGGCTGTCTGGATTTGGCTTGAGACACTTTCTTTCACCAGTACTCTGTCAGTGCTTTGCCTTGTTCTGGGCAGACATTCAGCGTTCATTGCAGTGAGCTTTCCTCCTGGGCTGCGGCACATCTGGAAACAGTGTTGTAAATTGTCGATGCTCTGTCCCGCAATCAAAGTTTATTATCTTCTGGAACAATGAACATCAAAACTTTGCGAAGTTTAGAGGACAGAAGAAGTACCCAAGAGGGTCTCAGCAGAGTCCATCTGGCCCAACATTTGGCCTCCAGCAGAGGCAGGAGGATGTACTGTTAAAGGAGAGCACATAAACCTGGCCACTTTCTTTAGTGCATTCCACTCACACTGTCCACAGGCATTGGGTGAGGGATATCTGCCTCACCCCTTTAGTACGTAGGTATTTGTGGAGCCGTTATCCAGGTATCCTTTTGATGAAATGCAGGCTCCAGCCGGTATTCTCTGGCAGCAAACTGCAGAAGTTCACTACCCATCACGTACACGGTACATGATTTTAGCTTCTCTTCTCAGCATCCCGTTTTTCATCAGTTCTCAGCAGGTGTTCCCCGCTTCAAGCACTGTGCCATTTAAGCAGCACATCTGCAGTCACCTTAGCCACTGCCTGCATGAGTTTATAATGCTCAGCTGTATCTTGTTCAACTTTCTTTTCTCCAAGCTTATGTCTGGTTTAGTTTGTCAGGGAAAGGTTTGATAGAAACTGGCTCTTAGATGCACCAGTGCTGTGATGTTGCCTTAGATATTTCTAGAAGTATCTAGATGCAATCCTTCAGCCATTTACAGAGACTTTGCAGTAAACTAGATCTTCTACTAAGTAGTTTTGACATACTGCTATTTAGTTGATCACAGAAGAGTGGTGTTGTCTTCCAAGCATAAAAGCCTTGGCATGTAAGGTATACCTGTCTGCTCTTCTTTCCCTTGGCCTTTCCAAGTCTCAGAATGGTAGGGGTTGGAAGGGGATCATCTAGTCCAATCACCCTGCTAAAGCAGCCATCTGGATCACATTCCCGATGGGTTTGAATCTCTCCAAGTAAGGAGACTCCACAATCTCTCTGAGAAGCAGTCTGTTCCAGTGGTCTGTCACCCTCACAGGAAAGAAGTTTCTCCTCATGTTCAGCTGGAACTTCATGTGTTCTAGTTTGTGCCTGTTGCCCCTTGGCCTATCACTGGGCACCACTGAAAAGAATCTGGCCGCATCGTCTTGACTTGAGGTACTGATGCACTGATAAGATCCCCCCTGTGTTTTCCTCTCCAGGCTAAAGAGACCCAGGTTTCTCAGCCTTTCCTCATCAGAGAAATGCTCTATCATCTTCATAACCCTCTACTGAACTCTCTGCAGTAGCTCATTGTCTCTCTTGAACTGGAGAGGTGTGGCCTCACTAGGGCAGAGTGGAGGGGGAGGATGACCTCTCTTAACCTACTGGTGACACTCCTTTTAATGCCCTCCAGGGTACCATTGGCCACCTTGGCCACAAGTCCACATTGCTGCCTCCTTGTAAACTTGTCCACCAGGATTAGTCCTTGTTCACAGAGCTTCTTTCCAGCAGGTCAACTCCTAACCTGCACTGGTGCATGTGGGCACCAGTAATGTGAGAAGTAATACTGAACTAATGTTGCTCTGAACTATTTTTCTTTCCTGATGGAGATGAAGATGATCTAACTTCAGCTTTCAAGTGTTTTTTCTCGTGTGTCACCCAGTAACTTCTTTGTACAAAGGACCAGAAACTCTCTAGTGTAAGCTTAATGATGTACCCTAAAAGGGATGGGCTTCTAAAGATGTATGTGGTGGTGACATTCAGCTTTCATCATCCCAGAATCCAAGAGGTCATTGCTTAACTTTTGGCTGCTGATCACAACCACAGAATCAGAAGGTTAGGGGCTGGCAGGGACCTCGAAAGATCATCCAGTTCAATCCCCACTGCCAGAGCAGAATCACCTATACCAGCTCACACAGGGACGCATGCAGGCAGGTCTTGAATATCTCCAGAGAGGGAGACTGCACAACCCTAAATTTGTGTGTGCCAATTGAAAAATACATTTTTACTTAGAAAATTGACATAAAAATAATAACTGAGATAATAAAGTTTCTCTTTTATTTTTAAATGAAAAATGTCCTCCATGTTTTTTAGTTTCTTAAATGTCTGTATAGATATTTTTTTCTATATAAAGTAAGCAAAATTATTTATTTGAAGCTTTCAGAGTCTGAAGGCCACTGGGAAAAAAAAAAGGAAAATGCATAGTTTGAGCTAATCAAGTAAATAAAAATGTGCATATACTCACATAAATTAATTTAAACCACAATCAGATACACATGAAGTATGGTTATGTATTTTTCCTCTTTGCTCATCTCTTTTGCCTTTCAGTTCTGTCTAGATCAATTCAGATTTGTGTATGCCTCCCTGAAATGAATAGGGAACCTAATTTTGTGGAATGTAACACTGCTCTGTCAGTAGTGGAGCTGTCAGTGGCATAGTGTATTAGCAGGGAGGCTTTTATTCCTCTGTTTAATCATGCTGGGTTTCTGCTGGCTGGTGTTGTGCACTGCTCAGTCTTAAGTTTATGCACGTGTAGGATTTAAGTTAAATTTAATTGACTACAAAACAATATGTATTTAACACCTCATTTTGCCATTAGCTGCAGTAATCTAGTTAAGGCAAATCGGAGCAGGACTCAATTAAACACAGAGGAGACAACAAATGAGGAGGCATAACGAGTTTGTAAACTTTGGTTATTTAGTATGAAGTTTGAACTGGAAAACCTTCTCTTTTTTTTGAGTGATAGTCCATGAATGCACTCAGCTAGTGATCAATGCATGATGTTATTGGTCCTCTCCAGTTTATCAATTCTGATAGATTCTCTGGAGCACCTGCTTGAGCTGAAGTGGTCAAGTATGTCCTTAAACTGTCTCAGGGTCTATTTAGCACCTGTTTGAGGCTGTCATTTGCATACCAGACAAATTACTGTACTTCTCACTTGATCATTTTAATGTTCCTTGAAGAGCTTTTACAGTTTCTTGCCTTTGGCTGGAGTTGCTACATGTGGAATTTGAAGACTCTCTACTTTACTGCATCTTCAGTTTCAGATCCTGACCATAACTGTTCCCTTCTGGGTCTAAGTTGCTCTCACTTCTTCCAGAAGCAGTTGTGACAGATGTAGCATGGTGACAGAGTTCCCTTGCAGAGGTACTGTATTTGTCCATGAAAGAATTTCAGAGTTACACACAGATTAGTTTTCTTTGCAGAGTCTTGTGCTTTGACATTAGGAGAGTCCTCTTCATTTGTGTCCTGAGATGAAGAAACATTGTTGGTCCAAGAATTTTGTCTGCTTTCATCAGTGGTTGGTTCAGTGGCATCAGGCTGGTGGTATTTTCTGAGAAACCACCAAGACAGAACCATTCAAAGCCCTGATTTGGACTCCAGCAAGGTCCAAGCAACTTCTGAGGTGCTGCTAAAAAAAATTGCTTTATTTCCAGCCTCTGTCATGGGGCTACCTAAAGTCTCCCATCTGCACTTCTGTGGGTGCTGATCTGTCTCTGAGGCCTTAAGGTTGACCCAGCGTTTGGTGGAGTGTCTCTACAGTCTGTATTTGCACGCAGGACTGTAAGACTCTCCGTTCGCTTGCTTAGGTCTGCGTATAGCTGTGTAGAGCCACCACATTTGAACTGTGGTGGAAAGAAAGAGTAAAGAAAGGGGAGACTATGTTCTAGCAGCAGCTCCTTCTCTGGGATGCACAATCCACAGGCGCATATGTTCCCCTCCCACACTTGCAGTCCCTTCAAAGCGGCGCGTTGGCGTGGAGGAGAGGCAGCCGAAATTAAAATGCCCCTTACCTTGTTTGCCCATCTGCTGGGGTTGGGGTTTTTTACTGAGATATTATTTTTCTAGTAAACACAATGGTGCTGAGATGTAGGTGAGGAAGCATCAGGCTTTAGTCCAGAGATGTAAGTTCTGCTGCAGAGTCATGGTAGACTTATTTTGACTGTTCCTTGGGTGTATTAGAAGGGGAGTGGTTAGTAGGTCGAGAGAGGTTCTTCTTCCCCCCTGCTCTGCCCTGGTGAGGCCACATCTGGAAATAGTATGTCCAGTTCTGGGCCCCTCAGTTTAAAGAAAGACCTCAGGAAACTGCTTGAAAGAGTCCAGTGCAGAGCCTCAAAGGTGGTTAAGGGAGTGGAACACCTCCCTTATAAGGAAAGGCTGAAGGAGTTGTCTCTTTATCTTGGAGAGGAGGAGACTGAGAGGTGACCTCTAATATCTATAAATATGTGAAGTGTGAGTGTCAGGAGGAGGGATCCAGACTCTTCTGCCCAGTGATAGAAGAAGGAGCAGTGGGTGCAGACTGGAGCATAGAAGGTTCCACGTAGGTGACAAAACACTGGAACAGGCTGCCCAGAGAGGTTGTGGAGTTTCCTTCTCTGGAAACATTCAACTCCTGCCTGGTCACGTTCCTGTGTAACCTGCTCTAGATGATCCTGCCCTGGTGGAGGGGTTAGACTAAATGATCTTTTGAGGTCCCTTCCAAATCCTAATGTTCTGTGATTCTGTTTCTTCTAGATTCTTAGAAACCTTCCCTTCCTTATCATCCCTCTTGTTAAATGGGTGCACGTTGTTGACAGAATTGTTGAGGGAGTTTCAAATACCTTACTGTAAATACCCACAGCCTTCCCCCAGGATAACCCAAATGTTGTATGTGTCTTACCTTAAAGATCATTGCTCTTTTTATGTTGCCATGGCCCAGCTTACAGTTGACTCCCCTTAACCCACCATCTGGCCTCAAAGGAACGGCCAGGGCCCTTCTCTCTTCTCCTCTCCCCTCTGGTACTCCCCACCCCACTTCCTGCCATGGCACCTCTCCCTGCCAAAAAGCAGGTGAGAGCCCTGCATGCTGGTGATGTACCCTGTTCCCCTGGTCACCAACTGTATTCCTTCATTCACGGGAAATAGGGAATGGAATGAGAAGGGCAGAGATCAAACCAAAGATCTGGAAATGTGATGATAAACATTTTGATTTACTGGCCTAGGGTGACTTCATGCTCCACAGACATTTTTCCTGTAGGTTTGCAAGCATGTGAGCTTTCTGGAGCTGTGCCCACATTAGCCCAAAGCATTTTATTTCCAAGTTGTTTTTGTAAAGAACTGTGTCTTACTTTTTGAGCAAAGCATGTCACCAAGATCCAAAGTTTCATTTGATTCTTTTCATCTTACCATCCTTATCTTCAGCAGCCATATGGGCTAGAAATGCAGTTGCTCTAAATGGAAGTATATAATCTTCAAAAGTTGCAAGTCACAGTAGTGTCCTGTTTGCCACTTAAGGCTGGTAAGAGGATTACCTTGCCTTTATTATTTCTCTGTTGATATACACCAGAGCTACCTGCCTTTTGCTTCCCAAACATTGCAAACTAGAAGCCAACAGTGAAGTTTCATGCAGTCAGTTGTGTGCTTTCCCAGTGTCTGATTTCATAAAGTGTTTGTATCTCTGTTAAAATATGTCAATACCTGTGTCTGAGAGGTAATTTACTTAAATTGTTCTGTGCACATCAGACTATGAGGCTTTAAATCAAGACTGGGTTATCTTCATTAAATATTTGCAGCAGCTCAGACAGCCATGGTTGGCTTAATGCAGGAACTCTTTTAGTCTGTAGCTCATATCATACAAGATCTCACATTCTCATGAAGTCCCATTTATCCTTAAAATTTCTGATGGTCTTGCATTGAGGGATGTTGTGTGCTGCTCTTAACCACAATGGCTTGCAAGGCCCTCTCTGGCTTCAGGCACGTTCAGTGCAGGGGTTTGTGCCCACAAAGGACAGTGAGAAAACACTCTTGACTTCTGTGGGAGCAGGAATAGTCTCTGGTATCGCTTAACCTCATCTTTCATTGCTTTTGTCTAAAATAATGAAGTCCATCTTAATGTCTTGTTTTACCAGTGAGGACAAAACTGATAAAAATGAGATGTTTACGTGTTCTTTGCTCTGAGAAACAACATCAGAATATAAACTTAAACCAGGGAAGATCTCTAGCTCCTGTAAACCTCCTGGGTTGTGAGTCAATGTCTGTATCTGTTATTGCTATTTTAATTTTCTTTGGTTGGAACATTTAGTTTAGACTACTAGCAGCTGAAATCTGCTCAGTAAATCCACTGCTGGTGCTAGGCACAGCAAGAGCTGGTATTGTTTTGACAGGCAGACAAACAGATTTACAGTTTTAAATTGAACATTTCATCCTTTGGAGCTATTATGAGAACTTGGTTAAAACATTAATGGGATGTTAAAGTAATAGTATTTTGACTCTTCCTGACAAGCATAGCAGGTTTCCTGAGTGACAGTTCAGCAAAAGAGATGCCAGCCTGCAAGTATGATTTTCAAAGGGACATTATACAAATTAACTATGTAAGACAGTTGTTGAAGAAGCATCTTCCTGATCACAACTGGAAAGTGGCCATTCCAAATCACGGCACATTGCTTGTTAAATCAGATGTAGTAACACTTTGAGCTTCACCTTCCTTTAGTGAAAAGAAGGATTTCTTGCACTGTTTTAAAATGCAAGGCCAGAACAACATTGGTTTTGTGCTGGAAGGGTGCTGTGCTGATTCTAGAAGCTTACCTACACATGTGTAGTGAATGCAGTGGGTTGCTAATTTTAAGCTGATTTGAGCTGGGAGCAAGCCATTGTGGAAATGAGAGATGTTTCCCATGTTAGCTTCCTTGTAGGGTGCCTTATGTATAAGTAAAAGATGGGGGGTGGGTGTATTTTCCAGATACTCCTTTAGCTCAGGGAGTTGTTAATTTCTTTTGTCATCCTTCTAAAGGGAAAATATAATATATAAATCATAGAATGGTCCAGGTTGGAAGGGAACCTCCAAAGGTCATCTAGTCCAACCTGCACCTCCGCTGTCAGCAGGGACATCCTCAACTTGACCAGGCTGCCTAGAGCCCTACCTTCAGTATCTCCAGAGAAGGGAGATATTCAACCACCAGTGTTGCACCACCCTCATGGTAAAGAACTTGTTCCAAACATCCAATCTAAATCTGCTTTTCTCTAGTTTGAAGCCATTGCCCCTCGTCTTGTCACTGCAGGCCTTTGTAAAGAGTCTCTCTCCAGCCTTGTTGCAGACGCCCTTCATGTACTGGAAGGCTGCTATTAGGTCTCCCCAGAGCCTCCTCCAGGCTGAACAACCCTAGCTCCCTCAGCTTGTCTCTATAGCAGAGGTGCTCCAACCCCCTGATCCGTTTTCATGGTCCTCCTCTGGACCTGTTCCATCAGGTCCATGTCCATTTTGTATTGAGGGCTCCAGACCTGGACACAGTACTACAGGTGAGGTCTCATGAAAGCAAAATGGCAGAATCACCTCTCTGTGTCTGCTGGCAGTGCATCTTTTGGTGAAGCCCAGGATGTGTTTGGCCTTCTGGGCTGCAAGCTCACACTGCTCATGTCCAGCTTCTTGTCCATCAGCAGCCCCAAGTCCTTCTCCACAGGGCGGCTTTCTCTCACCTCATCCCCCAGCCTGTATTGATAATGAGGATTGTTCTGGCCCAGGTGCAGAACCCTGCACTTGTCCTTGTTAAACCTCATGAGGTTCATCTGGGCCCACCTCTCCAGCTTGTCCAGGTGATGGCGAGACCTTATTATGGCCTTCCAGTATCTGAAGGGGGCCTACAAGAAAGCTGGTGAGGCACTTTTCAGGGTGTTGGGTAATGATAGGATTAGGGGGAATGGATCCAAGGTAGAGGAGGGTAAATTTAGATTAGACATTAGGAAGTTCTTCTCCATGAGGGTCGTGAGACACTGGAACAGGTTGCCCAGGGAGGTGGTGGAAGCCCTATCCTGACCAGGCTGGATATGGCTCTGGGCAACCTGATCTAGTGTGAGGTGTCCCTGCCCATGGCAGGGCATTGGAACTAGATTGAGGTCCCTTCCAGCCCTGACAGTTCTGTGATTCTGTGAGTTAAATGCAGCATACCACTTGCTGCAAGTTGCATGCTGTAGGTGGACCTGGATGGAGTCTTTCATAGGAATCTCTTAACAAGATGCATGTGTGTCTGTGTGAGGGGAAGAAGAGAGAGACTGTGGACAACTGTGGAAAAGGGCAGGCAAGGATGGGGAAAGGAAGGAGTTGTGAGGAGCTCAGTGTGACCTCCAACTGATGTCAGATCAAACCCACTCGGATGGGGATCATCCTCTTCACCTCTAGTGCACCAGACTGAGCTTTATGCTTAGGACATTCCCAGTATCTGCGCTTCCACCAAATCGACTTCTGCAGCTTTTGTCACGTTCGCAGCACTACCTAGTCCTAAAAGAAATGCCTTCAGCATTGGGCATTGGGCATTGAGTCAGTCATCAGCGAGTTTGCAGATGACACCAAGCTGGGGGCTGATGTGGCTGGGTTGGAGGGCAGAAGGGCTCTGCAGCGGGACCTTGACCGCCTGGACGGATGGGCAGAGTCCA